>JBAMBR010004363.1:0-133035 GCA_037044475.1 Zaprionus obscuricornis | reverse complement strand
AACATAATATATTATTTCTGTAGAAAACTAAACTTATTTTTAGTTAAGACCTAATTTCTAATAAAGAAAATTTCCACTGAACAAATTTGATAATTGAGATGTTGGTTTATATAACTTAAATTAACATTTAGTATGCGATACTTTGAATCAATTAATCTTAATGAAAAACGATTAGTACAGAGGCAAGACAGTGTAAAACAGTTACAATATATATTATATATATATATATATATATTATTTATATATATATATATATACTATATATATATATATATATATATATATATATAAGTATATGTGTGTATATATAACAAAACCATAAAACAGAATTGTCAATGCAGTGCTTTTAGATGCATGAACAATGCAGAGAGAAGCAACAACAATAACAGTAACGACGTCGCAAATTATATATATAAATATCCTTATATGATAGTAAAAGGTTCAAAAAATACAATTTATTATATATATACATATACAATGTATATACATATATATTGACTTGAATACATATATATATATATATATATATATATATGAATATATATATGTTACACATATGTTTAGATGCATATATATACATTTATGTTGAGACTACATATAATGCAGCTATTGTGGACAATGGCAAATGCTTTATGTTTCTTGAACCGAAACTGAACAACAACATCAATAGCAATAACAAAACAACGATTGAACAAAAGGAAACGAAACGAGCAAATGCAAGTGATGGATAGCTTTAGTTATTTTATTTTTATTTTTTTTTTTTTTTTTTTTATTGTTTTGAATATTTTTTTTTTGTTTTTATATATAGAATTGTTTCTCAGAAACTGTTGGGTCTCTTGAAAATATATTCCTTGTAAAATTTGAAGCAAAACACATACCTTGACATTGATAGCCTTGTTTACCAATTCCCCTGCAAAAAGGCAAGAAATTCCATGGCTATTGCATATATATTTTCTTTATAACTGAATGATGAATATGTATGGTTTGTGTTTAATGCATGAATGCAGTATGCGAAATAAATATAATAATAAATTTATGGAGTAAAGCCCTCAAAATTGAAAACCCAAAAGATGAAAGTCAAGCATATATGTATGTTTGAATGTAAGTAGAATAGCATGAATGAGAGAAAGAGAATGAACATCCCGAGAATGAATTAACTGTATATCCTGACGCCCAATTGTAGCTCCAAATAAAACCCAAGTGTGTGAATGTGAAAATTGTTAATCAAGAGGAAAAAATCAAAATCAAATATTAAAAACTTATGTGTAAGAATAGCTAAAATAAGTTACTTAGTGAAACCCAAAATAAAAAAAAAAGTTGTGTATGTTACGATTACGATATTACGATAATAAAAATACATTAAAATCAAATAAAATAAATAAAAATATCTATTTTAAATAGAAATAAGAGAAAATTATAAATATAAATATAAATAATAAAAAGTAAATAATAATGTCAATGCTTTGATGTATATATATATGTATATGTATATGTGTGTATGTGTTCGTGTTCGTGTATATTTTACTTTTCAAATCATATTGATATCCCAAAAATATATAATATGTATTATTAATTACTGCAATTACAACTTAAAAGAATGGTACTGTAAATGACAGCCTGGCTGTGAATACGTTTACCGCTGATGCGATAGTTTTTGACTTACCAAATAAACTCACGGCAATGTGAACAGAAGGTGGGTTGACGCAAGAAAGTTGCCATAAACTTATGTCCATTGACCTATATATAAAAAAAATGATATTAAAAATGTTTTTTGTTATCGCAAAATAATAATATATTTTAGTAGATATTACCTGATGAACACGACGGCGCATTGCGCCACGGCGTCGATTAAATCCAGCTCGTTCCTTAAACTCCTTGTTAACGGCCACGGTCTGCTCAACTTCGGTGTCAACCTGGGCTTGATCTATAATATCGAAAAGGTTACAATGCTCTAAAGTATTTAAAAGAAAAAAACCAAACTAACCATAATACTCATGCCTACCATTGCGGCTTCTAAGCTCAATGATGACATGAATTTTGCCTTGTGGCTCTAAATCAACCTGAAAGACACAGAAATGAATAAATCATTTTATAAATAAATTTAGTTTCATAACAAAAGATAATTTCATCACTCACCCATAAATCTGATACTCCCGACTCGCTCTGCAGATCCTCAAATGGAATAATGCTGTTGGCGACAAAATCATCCGGTGGCAATGCAGCGTCATGAAAAACGGTTAAATTGATATTACGCGCATTAGTCACATCGTGGACAAACTGTTCGTTCCACACTGGATCAAACGTTTTTGGTCGTGTTGTCGATCGATCTACATATATGATGGGAATAAAATATGAATATAAAATAAAATTAGTAAGCTTCATATATTTGTAAGTAGATTAAGTGAGACTACATACCAAAATGACTTTCGTCGACATCAATGGACACGTAGGGATCAATGAGTTGCTCATCGGCCAATTTGCCAAATGTTAAATTATGGCGCTTTTGAAAATCTGTTGGACGAAGGCCGCTAGCCTCGCAAACTTTAATCTGCAGTTTACCCGTAAACATGATTCACTGATTCGCTCCACTTGAGAATTATTTATTTATTTATTTATTTTTTTTTTTGTAATTATATTTGTGAAGCTTGGCAGGAGTAGTCGGCAGCGCCGCGCAAATGCAGCTCCGGTGGTTAAAAACGTTGTCTCGCTCAGTGTATTAAGCTGCCAAAGTATGGTGATATTACAGCAGGTTTCCTAGAAATGTACAGATACAGTTAGCTTTAGCTAAAAACAAAAATTCGACAACTGGCATATCTCTAGCGTAAATAAATAAGGATAATTTTAATTTTATTTTTCAATTGCTTTAAAATTAAACAAAAAATTCATTTGAAAAATGTGTTTTTTGTTAGTCTAGGTCATTGACACTGTGGAATATTGCGTATATTATTTGTATATGCTCAAATAATTTTCAAGGTCGCACTCGAAACTGACATTGATGAAAAATGGGAGCACGAACAATTCTTTTTTTTTTTAATGGCAATGCGCACCGAACATATTCTTATACGCTGCACTTCCGTTCAACATTGAGATTTGCGTTTAGTCACTAATGGAATTAAGTCGCTCGCCAAAAATTATGAAACGTAAAAGAGATAAACACAGAAAAACATATAGACATCTGTATGTACACATGTGTGCTTCTGCATGTATGAGTGATATATGTACATACATGTGTATGTTAGTGAGATAAAGCTCAATTCAAGTTGCCCTTAACAATGTTGTTGTTGTGGTGGCTGTTTAGTTTTGATTTGATACTACATATTATTCTTATACATATACAGTAAAAAACAATTTTCTTTTCGTATATCCATAGCATGTATTTACTACCTTCAACTCATAAACAGACTGACACACACGTATATATATTTATATAGCTATATGTGTATTAATGTACACACAGCAAAACAGTCGGACACAGTGCATACATAGCAGAAGCAGCAGTAGCACTAGCAGATATTTTTCACAAATAAAACAACAAAGAAAGAATAACAAGCAATCCTAATACCTCTTCGCTAGCTTCCCACACCCCCAACGAATCTACCACACACCCACAATCAGTATTAGCGTACAGACTAACGTACACTCGTTCTCTTTCCCTCTCAGATTCTCTCTGTATATCTGTATTTTATAGGAACACGAGAAATTCTCATACACAAGGCACACACACACACACATTCCATCACTTACAATATACACAACACAAAACGAAAGGAAAAACAGTAATAGACAGAAAATGCAAATTTCTCAAGTATATTTGACAATATGACAATTGCGACTAGTGCGTTAATTTAAAATTACCGTTAAATCTTACAAAAAAAAAAAAAATTATATGCAAGACACTGGAGAAGAAGAGAGAGAAAGATAGAGGGAGCGAGCGCGCATCTTCGTTCAAGAGCGGAGAACAGAGAACAAGCAGAAAAGAACCAAACAGACAGGCGCAGTACTTGAATGACCCAAATATGACAGTGCACACTGGTTCTGGTTTAAAAATCGCTTTTGATAAACATTTCTCTACCATTTCACATTTAATAAAAACCTATTAAAGGTCTAATTTAGTAAAAATTCATTGCTTTCCATTTTGTATATTGTATTAATTGTATCTATTCAATAAACACTATATATTTATTTTTTTTTTCTATTTAATCGAAATTGTAATTAAACAAATTAATTATTTTTCTCATAATGTTCAAATTAGAATATTCAAAATATATTTAATTGGTAATGCTGTCATCAGAGATTTGCGATTTAAGATTCACGTACGTAGAAAGGGCATTCCATAACATAAAAACCGAACCAGACCAGAGCTTTATCAAATTGGTGGACATTACATTACATTACACCTCAATTACTTACCTTTTCTCGCAAGGGTACCGTGGCTGTGGCTGTGCGCCGTGATGCTCTCTTTGCCTTGCTATATGTGCGCTCACGATTGTTGGTATATTAGAGAAAAATGTTCAGCTACATACATACATATGTACACATACATATGTGCGAAAAAATTAAGGATGGCACATACACAGGCACTGGCACACACACACACGCACACACAGACACCCTGTTTGCACAATTCCAATTGGAAATACTTTGATGAAATGTGTTGCCTTTTGTTTCGACAATGGCAATGTGTTCACTATTTTCACTATTTTTTCACACAAATACACTTTCCAACATTTTTCGGCAATAGAATTTCATTTCGAGCTCCGTTAATTAAAGTAAAAATAAAAATTATTTATCGTCTCTCGCTCGTTTTCGTCTTTGACAATTACATAGACCAGTGTGACTGCACATTGGAACGGAAAATATACTACATCAACTGTAATTTGTGAGAATGCCTAACCAAAGAAAATACTATAAAGAAATAATATACCAAAATCATAACAAAGGCAGGCAAGAAATTCTTATCAAATTGTAAAATTCATTTCTTCCACTACTTTTAAATAAAATTAGTTAAGATTGGTGATAGTAACAGAAAGTTAGTACTTTTTTCATACTAAATGTAAATATTTGCTGCCACATTGAGAAAACAGCTGATTTGCATTATAGTGGCAACTCTACATGATTTCTAAATATTTCCCCCGTTCTGACAAAGTGAACACTTTTAATACTTGATCAAATTTTCAAAATCATTCTTATTTTGTTTGAAAAATAATTCATCGAAATAATGTCTGTACGTTACGACTGGTATCAATCAGATGCCAAAGTGGTCATAACTGTGCTTCTCAAGAATGCTACCGAAAAGAATTATGCTGTGAATATTAAACCAACTGAAGTTCAAATGACAGCTGAAGGCTACGAACTAAACTTGCAATTGCTGCACCCCATTGTTGTGGAACGCTCTTCACACAAGGCTTATCCGTCAAAAGTAGAAATCACTCTGGGCAAAGAGACTGGCATTCGTTGGGATAATCTTGAAAAGAAGGCCGGTGAAACTGCAGCTGCGTTACCAACACGGCAGACAAAGAACTGGGATCGTTTAGTTAGCGAGGAGGAAAAGATTGACGAAAAAGAGGCTAAGGGAGAAGCTGCTTTGAATCAATTATTCAAGAAAATTTACAGCACATCCGCTCCGGAAGTGCAGAAAGCAATGAATAAATCATTCTCTGAATCAGGTGGCACTGTCTTAAGCACAAATTGGAATGAGGTTTCCAAGGAAAAGGTTGAAGTGAAACCACCAGAAGGAGCCGAGTTTCGTGAATGGGATAAATAAGACGGATGTGTAGGATTAATTCAAAGTATATAAAACACATCCAATCATATATTCATGAACAATATTAAGTATATAATAAAAAAAAAATGAGCTTGTGTCATGAATGATTACAATAAATGGACAGACGTATAATATTAACATTATTTAAAAAAAACATTTATTTTAAATAAATTTCATCTTTAAAATTGTTGCGAATAATTATCTAAATATTTCAGAATTCTTAAAAAAAAGTATGAGTATAAATTTTACAATTATTCGTCGATCAGTTTAAACAATTGCATATTGGGTTATTATTCATCTCACATAATATTGGTTTGGAAAAAGTTCAGCTCTATTTACCTGTGAATAATTTCCCTTTTAATTTACGTTTGTACACGGAAATGTATATGTATGTACATATATCGAAGTTGTTGATATGCATGTGTGTATGTGTGTTGGGGGAGGAAGCTTGAGGGAAATTTGTAACGACCAAACAGCTGATCGATAGCCGGCGATGTGCAACAGCGACGCACAATTTTTCTATTTATATTTATTCTAAAAGAATTATTTAAACTTAAATTAATTTATCAAATATATTTATATATCAAATATAAATATGTATAAAAATCTCGAAGAGCACAATCGACTGGTGAATAAATATCTAAAGATATTTTTCGTCGTGGCATTATATTGGTAAGGGAATTTCAAATAGACATTCCACAGATATCTACATACATTCTATTCTTTTAACACGTTGCATTTGTTTGCCTCTCTCTAGGTGTACTTCGATATTGACTGTGTTTGTCAATAAACATCTGCTAAGCAGTGACACAGTAAATTTAGGTGCTCCACTGTTTATGTCATGGTATCAGTGTGTTGTATCTACAGCCATATGCTTTATAATAAGTTGTCTAAGTCGAAAGTATCCAAATGTATTTACATTTCCAGAGGGTAATCCCTTAGATATCGATACGTTTCGTAAGCTATTGCCATTGACTGTACTCTATACGCTTATGATTGCTGCAAATAATTTGTCCTTGACCTACGTAACGGTGGCATTTTATTACATTGGCCGCTCATTGACAACAGTATTCAGCGTGGTGCTGACCTATGTAATATTACGGCAACGTACTAGTTTTAAATGCTTATTATGCTGCGCTGCCATTGTCATTGGATTTTGGCTAGGCGTTGATCAGGAAAGTCTAACGAAAGATTTCTCTTGGCGCGGCACCATATTTGGTGTACTCAGCTCTCTGGCATTGGCCATGTATTCAATACAAACAAAAAAATCATTGTCCCATGTGAATCAAGAGATTTGGCTGCTTAGCTACTATAACAATTTATATTCAACGATTTTATTCTTGCCATTAATTATAATGAATGGAGAACTTGGCATCGTCTTTGCTTATCCACATCTGTCGGCTGTCTGGTTTTGGGCAGCAATGACTTTAAGCGGATTTTGTGGTTTCGCTATTGGATTTGTCACAGCGCTCGAGATAAAGGTAAAAAACAAAAAAAATTATTAATGACTAATACGAAAGCATGTACTATTATCAGAATATGTTTCTTCCTCTCTCCCACTACTACTTGCTACTTCTACGCCATGTCTTACTCTTTGTTTCTTTTGCACTGATTACAGGTTACTTCACCGCTTACGCACAACATCTCTGGCACGGCCAAGGCCTGCGCCCAAACAGTTATTGCCACGCAGTATTACAACGATGTACGTTCTGGCATCTGGTGGACCTCAAATGCGGTCGTATTGATAGCAAGTGCCGCCTATACACGCGTTAAGCAATTAGAAATGTTGCAACAACATCAACAACGCAATGCTGCAACATTAAAGGCCTAATTCAATATTTCCAATTAATCCCCATGAATATTCCATGAATTTACAACTTAATATTTCTAGTACTATATGCATTTGATTACATGTCATATATGCAACATATTAATATTGTGAAATTCCCAAATCTAAAAACCACAACAACAAAAACAAATTTTATAATCTATGTGTAAGTGTCATAAGCGCAAATGAAAATTCGATATTTTGTAATTTTCCCAAAATCATAAACGTAACGATACACAATATGTGTATTAGAAAATCCAAAGACAATTTTTACTGCAGCTATAGCTCTACTATAGCTATATAATAAATAAAAGGGTTATCCCAGAACAACTTTTTTGACAGATAACTGAAACAATCTTTTAGTGTGATAATACGAATTCCATACATTGAAACAACAACTACACACAGTTTTATCTAACAAAAGGAAATTGTTTCTAAATTATTAGATAGAGATAATATTTTATACAATTTACGGGGTTATAGTCTTTCAATAGCTAATGTGTAAATAATTAAATCAGTGATGAGTGAGAGTTTATTGTGTTTATATTCTGACTGTGAATGCACAACTGGATCCATAAGGTATAAAACTATAGATCTCTCCTATACAAATAACAATATTAAAAACAAAAAACTAATTAGCTGCAGCGGCTACAGCTACAGTTTCCGTTTGTTCAACTTGCGATTGTTCCGGCTTCTTGGCTTCTCTATTTACTTTTACTGTGCTTTTATCGAATAGCTCGGGAATATATATAAAAGGATTAATCTTAAGCTGTTCGCTGCTCGGCGCACTCTTTAGAAGCACACGTGTTATAAATTGACCATCACGTTTGGGTCGCATCGTGTTTACATCTTGCAAAAGAAAGCGTATATTTTCCTCTAAATGCTGTGCATCCATGTCTAGAGTACCAACATTTGCTTTTATCAAGCCAAAATTCTGTTGATATTCGTCCTTAGTTGCGCTGTAGCTAATGCCATTGGAAAATTTGATAATCATTTCCGAAAGATTTGTGCCCAGTGTTTCGCTTTTTGGATTTGGAAATTTACGTTTCATTAGACCACGCAGAGCAACAAGTTCTGGCAGAATATTAGGATGTGCTATGATATATTGATAATCGGAGAGCAATAGCTCCCCTCCAGTTATGTCCTTGATAACCTCAATACCGCCAACAAGTGATGCACCAGCATCTCGTGCTTCTGTTATTTCATCCTGAAATATAAATATTTCAACATTTTTGTATTTAATTTGGAGTATTAACTTACATTGCCTTTGGTAAACACTATAATTTTACGTTCCTCGCCGTGCTCAAACTTATGCGGTATCATGGCCATACGCTGAAAATTGTCCACAAAACGTGTTGCCTTTTCACCCTGCATATTGAGTTCAATTTCTACACTCAGTGGCGCATTGGGCACATTGTACATGCTGGGATGATGGGTCTCCCGATGACATTGTATAGCCTCAGCCACCGTATAGACTGGCCAACGATAATAGCGACCAACGTAGCAATCATCTTTGGGCACCTGTTTCCATGAGTCGTCCACATGCTTGTCGGCGCGTTTAACATTGATTCTGAAAATATAATTGTTATTTATTAAATAGGCTCCATTGTCAATGAATTATTCTCATACTTCTTATCACGTTGATTGTGCGGAATGAATCCGACTTTCTTCACCTCCACTTTAACCTTTTTCTTACGTGCTTTTTCACGTGTGCCTTTACGCGCTGCCTCGGTTACTGCGGTTAGATGCAAGCTGCGCAACGCCTCACACGTGTGCTGGCGAATAGCCAGAGCACGCATCGATGATAAAACTGATAGCATTTCTGTTATAATTCTTTTATTTATTTATTTATTATATAATTATAAGAAATTCCGGCTGTTCTTCATATAAAATCATAACACAACAACAGTGTGACCAGCTAAATATCAGATAATTGTGATTTCAATTGTTATCGTAAGTGTCCGATAATTATTATTGCTTATCGGTAATTGAATCAGAAAAATATTTAATGTTATGGCGTAAAGTATTACAAAATTTGTTTATATTAATTATTATACATTTTTATTTATTTAGCATATTCATTTTTTTTTAATTTGAATTTAAAATACAGTAAGATTTTTAATATTTTATAATAAAGCTCAGCAAAGCCACGAATTACTTATTACGTTTAATCCTAGGTTCAAACCATTGAGAGTTGCCAGTTGAATGATATATTCAAGGGAAATTTATCAAAGACACGACAGTTAAATGACGGTTATGAATCTTAGTAAGGACATTTTCAAAAACTAATTTAAAAAATTAACTTAAAAATACTACATAAAAATTACGATTACAAAAAAAATAGAATAAAAGATGTTAAATACAACTTCACAACAAAAAAAGAGAAATTAGTTAGGTTAAAAAGAGCAAAATTCTCTCTGGTATGCATATATATGGTACATAGAATAGTTTCCAACTTTCTCGTAGCACAAGGAAAACGCTCGCCGTGTGCATTATCTGTGCTCAGAATAGCTTCGACCAACGAACGGTACAATACGCTTTCCGATAATCGCGGCGTGAAAAATCGCGAAAAATCATATACACAGTGGAAGAGAGAGAGAAGATTGTGCGGAGGGGCGTTTTTTTTTGTGGTGATTGTACGCATAACAAAAGTGCAAGTAATTATTTGCTATTTTCTTATTATGCAAATGCATTTGAATAATGCCAAGTTTGCTATTTTATAATTAAGTGCTTTTAGATAAAACTCTACTAAAAGTTAAAGTGAAAAATTTAAAATAAAAATGTGTATTCAATGTTGCAAGATTTTTTTTTGATATAACAATTCTGAAAGTGGCGAAACGAACGCCTAGTGAAAGTAATGGGCTCTAAAATATACACATGATGTGCCTTACTCTCACACGTATACACTGACACGCACACAGACTTAAACACACACACACACATAGATTTATCCGAGCACAGTGCCTCTGTGCACCTTGTTGGGGGCCAAAATTCCCCCATGAAATATTGAAAATATTAATTGCGTGTAACCTAAAAATGAAAATAATGGAAGTGTGCATACTTCAAATGATTGTGGAACGAGGTGACAGTGACAGAGGGGGGGAAAACAAAGAGGGAGGTAGGGGAAGTGCCAAACAAAACAGTGTCAGCAATTTAAAAATAGTTTACGCCATTGTTTCTATTTATTGTGAATTTATATTTTTCTTGTTGTCGTTACTTATTTGTTTTTATACATATATATATATATATAAACATATATATTTTATTTTTCTTGTGTTTTCTTTGTCGATTCTTGCTGGATTTTTGAAAAATCTTTTGTGTAGCAATTTGTGGCATAAAGTGCATTCGCTTCAGTTCGTTTCATTGGGTTTATTGATCACACACGCGTAAATATTTTCAAAAATAAATATATTTTCAAAACTTTTGCACATGTGGCGAAACGTGCTAAAATTTCGTTTTTCAAAAATTTATTGTTTATTTTCGTGTATTTTAAGCGTTACACTTTAAGGCATTTCATATTACCATCTATACATATTTCCACATATTAATGTACATAAATATATATGTATGCACGAATATGTATATGTTTATATATATATATATATACATATACATATATGTATGTATACGTGTGTGTGGCGGCGGACGTTCCACATTTGTCTTCCTCTTTTATAAACAAATTTTTTTTTTTGTGATTTCGATAACTCGTGGGATATTCTTGTCTTGCGTGCGCTTCTAGTGCCGTTTCTCGCTGAGTAAACAAACAAAAGCCAATTGAGCATCGGGCTGCTATAGAATACGAATGGACATACTCATTGATATAGGCAAAAGCATACACAGCACAAACACTCATCTCTGGGAGACTCTATACCATTGTATAGTCGCAATAGTTCTCTTGATATGGATAAAGTGCCACCGCCAAAACCACGTCGAACGCGACAAAAGATCAATCAATCGCTGCAATATGAATCACTGCCGACAGCTCCACCTGCTATGTGTGGACGAGCAGAGGAGAATATCTTTCAATTTCCTGCTGTGGCATCGCGTGCTCGCAATTTAACTGTTTCGGCCAAGCAATGTGAAGAGAAGGATTTGCCTGCATGTGAGCATGGCAAGCATAGCTGTTATTTTTGTCAACCGTATCGAGCAGATCGGGGCACAATTGAACCGCTTAAGAGTCGCCTTAACTCAGCTATTGATGCCATGGATCAACTGAGTCGCACTTATGAGCTGCTAGAGGGATTGTTGGAGCAGAAATTGGCCACCATTACCGACACTGATGAGGAGGCCTATGATGAACAGCTAACTGAAGGAGCAGCAGCATTAGTAACAAAACCTCCTCTAACACCATCCCCAGTTTTACTACCAGTTCAAACTTCAAATCCTACTCCAGTTACTCCAACTACAGCAACACCAGTTTCAACAGTTGCTGCTGAATTTGAACTGGAGCATTCGTTGACTTGGTTGGAATCATTGTTTGGCACTGAGGTAGTGCCACCCACTAAACAGGGAAAATTCAAGCGGTAAGTATTTGTCATGACATTTTGACCAGATTTTATCTGATGTAGTATTCTCATTGCTATAGCATACGGGAGCGCAGCAAGTCGATGATGGAGGATGAGATAAATATGTATTTGAGAGGAGATCGACAAGTAAAGATGAGCACATCGCGTCCATATCTATTGCGCCGCCAGAGCACTTATAGTGACAACAAATCCAAAGTTTCTAAATGGACAAAAGTAAAGGCTGCCTTTAAATGGGAACGTGCAAACGTGCCGCCTACAAGTAGCCAAGAGACGGGCGCATTATTACCCCTGAATATGGAGGTGGAAAGGTATGATGCCAGCTAATCCTTATTATAATTATGTCTATAATTCTTTTTTTTTTCACTTGCTGCAGATACCTTAAAGTCCCGATCAGCACAGCCGGAGGCAGTAGCTCAGCGGATAGCATCATTAGTTCATCTTCAGGCCATTTTATGAGCGAAACTGGCGGCACACCAGGCACAATCAGTTCGGCCAGTTCCATGGATGAGCTAAATGTTGAAACTGGCACTCGGCAAGCTATGCGTAAATGTTATATCCCTCTATATTCCACTTACATATATACCTATTTTAGCTGCTCCTTTTTACTACAGGTCGTCACTCATCCAAAAGTGAACCACATTCATCCAACACTTATGAGGTAGAACTACGTAAATCAGCTACAGATGAGCGACTGGATGCCGTCAAACCGACGATGCCAAGCAAATCTGCATCGAACAAATCATTGCGACGCTCAAGGGCTTTCTCTGATTTTGAGGTCCTGCCAGAGGATCATGTGGCTGATATAAAATCGACAAGCAGTCGACGTAACAAGCTTCCGCCCAGTCCATTGAATCTCAATCATGTGTGCAGCGATCTGCCACAATTGCATTCACCCCTTAAGAGTCCTAAAGATGGTAATCAGACTTTACCTCGTATGCGCCATGTTAGCTCACCGGGTAATTCGTCTGTACCAAGTAGTCCATCCCGACATTCTGATTTCTTTGGTGAATTTGGTAAGTGATTCAATATTTTTTGTTGTGAATATTTTTATATTACATTACATTACTTTTTATAATCTTCGGCAGAGAGCGAGGATCTATCCAGTGGTGACTTTTCGGAGCCGACAACACCAATTCGTAAGCCATTAACTTTAAGAGACGAGGTATATCAAGATTATCAACTTTTAAAACTCAACCTAGATATAGAATTTAAACAGAAGCAAAGCGAACATGAACGTACATGTGCCATAAATCGCAGTAAGCTAATCCACACACCATGTTAAGATCGCATATTCATTTATCTTACATAAATTTTAGATGTCAGGCAGGGCGGAAGTGGGAAACGCAGCAGCGAGGAGCATTCACCAACGCAGCTACTGCATAACGAACTATTGTCCACGGAGCTGCAAGAACAGAATCTAACGCCACAATTTAAGAAGAAACTACATAAATGGCGTGCTAAGCACCAGAATGCCAATTGTTATCCTACATCCGAGCCAGCATCAAGTCCAACTGCTAAAAGTTTAAGTGGAAGTGATCTAAAGCCAAAAATTGATTGGAATCTTTGGAGTTCAGGAGCGTTAAAGCTTGAGGGACAAGGCTTATGTTCGCTACCAGATCAAAAGGATTTGCCAGAAAAGTTTCAAAAGAAATTGGGTGAGTTGTGACCAGCTGACATAGCCTGGAAAAACATAAATTATATGTATATGCACACTGTATTCCCATAGAACAATGGAATCGCTTAAAGTGCACACCTGTTGGCGGTACTAACTCCGATAACGATTCACTTAAACGCAACTCCAAGCACAGCCAATCAACACGACGTGGCTCCGATGATGATCGTTGGTATAAGCACAAGTCGCACGATAAAGAAACGTTTGTGATTTACCTATTTTTATTTTAATCTCTTTTCCTTTGACTATAAAAAGATTTTTGCATTTTACAGATTGTCTCGCCTTAAGGCCATTGTTGCACCCGATCATACTACTAAGAATATTGAAGTGAAAACTTCAGACGGTGAGGTCATGAAATTTGAGGGTATTTCACGGAAATTCACACGTAAATTATACGAATGGGAGAAAGCAAGGGGTATTGGACCAGAGGCCTCTACATTTGCCTTACTGCATCCCGGTTATTGTCCCATAGATGTGCGACGCATTAATAAGGATTGTAACAAGGGTAATTACGAGTATACAACTTTAGGTAATCATGCAACATTAACAAGACATTGTCTCAACATTGCAGCAACTACCGAACACTCACCAACACTAAGCCGTTCATTATCCTTGGATAGTGTTGCTCCAAGTGTGAATCAGGCACAAGTTATATCACAACAAGCCTCATCTCTATCACTTAATGATGTCAACGAATTCAAGGAGATGCAGGATTGTGTAGATGCCGCTGAACATCAGTTCAAAAAATACGATGAGCCCGAGGCAGTCATGGTCGAGGTGGAGGAGCATATACATGATACAGCCTCTCCGTTAATTACAGCTCACACTCTGATCGAACACCAAACGCCTATTTACAAATACGAAGAGGTGCAATGCAATGATTACGTGTAAGTTGAACTTAATCCTGTTCAATTTATAACCCTAAGATTTATTAAACCTTTTAATTCGCACAGTAATTCGCGACGCGTGCAAAGCTTTGAATCGCACACGAATTTAGCACCGTTATTAGGTGCACTTCAACGTGCTGACGAATTGTTTTGCCAACTGCGAGAGGCGTCACCCGATTTTGTCGAACATGTCGCAATGCGGGATTGTCAAACGGCATTGCAAAGTATACGTAGCATTTATCCATATCATTCGAACAATTTGATGAAGCCGAGCGTGCTCAATGCTGTCTCCGATGTTCAAAGCGAACTGGGACGTCTAGCCGAATTGGTAAAAGCTAATCGAGCTATTTATTTTTACTTTGACTGTCAGCGAATGATATGGATTGTACATTTCAGTGTCAAAAATCGCCATTGGACGAAGCATGCTGTCAGGAAACTATGCAGGAGCGCAATATTGAGTATATGGAGGAACTTCAGGGACTGCATGAATCTCTACTCTTCCTCAAACTTAGCATACGTAAGTCTTGAGTCGAAACAATATGTAACATTCATACAATTCTATTCGATTTACTTATAGACGGTGGCTCAAATCGTTATCCTTGCGATATTGTACCGGATATTAATATAACTACCGAAGATGGGCAACAGTTAGAGACTAGTTCATCATATGCCACCTGTGACGCCTCTAGTCGTGATTATCTCGCAGCACTGGACGATACACAAAGTGCCGCTTCGCCATCAACAATGGAGCATGAAACAGAGACCAGCACTACAACGGGCACCCTATGTCGAGTAAGTGCTAACAACAGCAACAACAATGTCACCAAAAAAAAGTTACGTCTACGTAAAATGGGATCAAGGCAGAACAGTAAAACGGAAAGTGACAGCAGCGATGCAGACGTACAGAGCGTAGTAGAGACACCGCGTCGTCTTCGACGCAAGAATTTCCGACTCAAGCAGCGTTCCCTAGATGATGATTTTCGTCTGGGTCCTTTCCCGGCACCAGCTACGAGTGCCCCATCGCTTGAAACCGAAGATATAATTTGCAGTTCGCTTAAAGTAAAGCCCGGCGAACGTATCGAAGAATCACAAAGTATTGCTTATAGCAACAGTATGGCGCAACAGCCACCTTTAGTCATGCCGGGTGGCTTTGTGCCACCGCCTTTACCAGATCTACATTCACGCAACTACAATACCAATGCCAATGTATTCGTTAAGACCAAGCGAAAGCTATTCACCACCGTGGTAGAGCCCAATGCTGCTGAGGGCATAGCGGTGATCGAGAAAGAATTAGACAGTCCATCGCATAGCATAGACGAGGCACAGCCAGTCAAATCTATAATGACCATCAAGTCGGTGACGCCACGCCCACTCAGCTTGTACAAATCAATCAGTTTAGAACGCATACTACCTCAACGAGCCAAAGAGGAATTACGAAGATGTCAGAGTCTGGACTCCATACGACGCGTATCCGTGACAGTACGTCCGCCCTTGGCCAGTGATAGTATGCAAAAGCTGGCGCACGCGAAGCGTCAACAAGCATTCCCACAGGCACCGCCACGACGAGGACATCTGTACAAGAAGAATTCGTTGCATAAATCACAGAGTGCCACCGTTAGCAATAATATAGAACACAAAATCGCCAAGACTAGTTCTGGTTCAACAGTTAGCAGAGCATGCCCCAGTCCAAGTCCCACGCCAACGAACCTGGTTTTGCCCAACAAACTGGACAATACGCTGCCACGTATTCAGCGCAAATGGGAGGGAAAAGGAAAAGCTTTGCTTACGCCAACAAAACCCAAGCATTTTGAATTCCCCGAACCAGAACGTCCAGCAACACCGCTCTCAGAGCGAGCACTGCGTTTACAACAAGCTAAGGCACAGTTTCTGCAAAGTGCACCAGTAACACCAAGACAAGAGCCAACGACACCTCTACCAATCGATGATGCAACTATACTGCACAAGAGTGTTAGTGTCGGCAGCATGAGAGGCGACTCAGGAGACCAGCAGCAACACTTGCTGCAACAACAAGAGGTGACCACAGATCAAGAAACAATCAGCAATTCGAGCGCCTATGATAGCTTACCACGTTCGGTGAGTCGTTCGGGTCGATTTTCCAGTAAACTTGGCTTTGCCACGCTTGCATCCAAGTTGCGTCGTGGCGGCAAAAAGCAAAAGGATGCACCAGCTGCGTCCATGCCCATTGGAAGTGCTTTGTCAGCGCTCTGCCGTCAAACGTTGTTAGCTGATTTGATTGCATTGCCGCAAGTCTTTGGTGGTGGAGATCGACCACCGCCCAGTCCCAATGCCTTCAATCCCGCTCGAAATGTGCACAAGTCACAAAGCTCACCGCAAGCAGCAGTTGGACCCGTTGATGCATCAAATAGTTATGAAGGCATCAACAAATCACTCAGTGAACAGTATGTGCGACAACTCAAGGAAAGCGATGTCTAGTCAGTCCGTTTAGCCATATTTTTTAGTCTATTTCTGTAAGCAGAGCAAATGGGTACAATTGGCATTATACATAATCTCGGGTTGTGTTGAGCGAATGCCATTTGGATTACCTTATGCTATCGAAACATAATTAATTGTGTTTGTTATTTTATTTATTTTACTTTTTATTTGGACAAATATAATTTGTATACTGAACCGTCATAGTCTATTGTTTATATAACAGCATTAATCATCATATAGTTTTGAATTTATATCGTATTCTGGCAGTTGTCTATCGATGATCAACATAATCCTCATCGTTGTTATCGAGTTCATCATCATCATCCTCCTCAACATCATTTTCATGTGGTATTTCCTCTGGTTTTCCACCAGTGTTCCAATAACGATCATCTTCTGGTTTGGTAAAATCATATTCCGGCTTATCCGTATCAACAAAAGTAATACATGTTGTCAGATTCTGAGCTGTTTCGATCATTTGCGGAATACTATCGGTAAATTCAATACCACACTTAACCGTTTGTTGAGCTGCTCCTGGCAATTGATTGGTGACCTTGTCATAGCCAGCGATGCCTACTGCGATAATATCGTGCAATCGTCGCAGAGCACTAAATACATTTAATGTACCAGAAAGTATTTTACCCATTAGTGTTTTTTTTTCTGATATCTTTTTATATATATCTATCAACGATTGAACATTTCGTTTGATTTCCCTGATGGAGTTAACTGTTTCGTTTTCAATCGTTTTAATAAGTCCCATGGTATATACATAACAATCAACCCCTCCATTAATAGCATTAAGTGCCACTGTAAACTGTGGCACATGCGAGTAACTGCAATAAGCGGCTTGCGAGGCACGTCCAAAGGTGTTCCATATTGACTCCAATGCTGCAATGGCAGCCATCACTATTTTGGGCTTATCTAATGCCAACAAATCGATTTCTATATCCTGCGCTCGTTTCACTAATTGTTCAATGCCCAAATTCGCCTCATTCAGTACATCCTGCATGATAGCCCGTAAATCATCGTATTCCGCTTGTTGCTCCATGGTAAGATCAGAATTGAATGTTGGTATTAATTCATCCAAAGTCGGCAGTATTGTGTCATAGCTAGTGCGTGGTTTGGGAGTTAAATAGTCGGCAAACTGTGCGCGAAACTCTTCAAAAGCCTTTACATAATTTGCATCCAGATGAACGGAATCAGTTAAAGTATTTGCACTTCCGTCACCATTTTGTAGCTCTAGACTGTAGAGATAATCGTATTGTGTCTGCAATTCGCGATAGAATGGACGTAATGCTGCCACATCGGCCGGGGACAAATCTAATTCCTTTTGCTGCTGCTCTAATAGATCCATCATCTCTTGCTGAAGTGCCCAAGTGTTGCAACTAAGCATCGACAGCAGCAACAACAGCAGCGAAATTTTCAACATTTTGCTGCTTGCCATGAAGTACGGATTCTAACTGTGAGTTCTCCTTCTAACAACGAAATTCCAGCGCTTTGACTGTTTTGGCCAGTTCCATTATCTCAGGTATTGACTATAAAAAATTATCAGCGGCCCCACTTGGATTTTCTTAAATATAAGTAGCACCCCTGATAAGATGTTGCTAATCTTTTTATGCCTATCACAAGTCAATATGCAGCCACACGTTAATCGTTAGGTACAAGTGCTTATTATAATAATAAAACTAGTACAGGAATATATATTATATATTCTATATATAACAACTAGTAATACATAATATGACTTAATCTAGACTTTATAACTGCAGCATCAACAACTTGTTTTCACTTTCCATTCAAATACATTTCTAACAAATTTTTGAATAGGAAACAACCTTGACTTTTCTGATAATACAAAACTTCTGTTTTCAATCAAAAGAATTTTATAATTTTAGTTTTTATTTAATCAATAACATTCTCTTTAAAAGATATGATCAGAGAAATGCAATTTTGTACGATTTATTATATAAAATAAATGCTGTATTATTAAGAATAACAAAGTTCAACAGAAGTAAGAAAATTACGTTGGAGTAAACAAAGTTTTTTATAACATCTTTTACTAGTTTCGTTAATTATAATTAATGGGCAGATCGATGAGTAATAAATATGACTCATTATAATGCTTTGACTACTTTATCTATATTTTGTACCCTTTGAAGAGAAATATTAGAACAGATCAAGTTTAAATATTTTATTAATTTCTGTTACAAATCTTTATAAAGGCTTAAAAATATAAATAATATAATTTAGTTAAGCATAACTAATTATAGTTTGATTCGCACAGAACTTATTTTGACTTATAATATATAAAATATATAAAAAACTCTACAAATATAAAAAAAAAAGTGTAAAAGAACTACGGTGCACTAATCAATAGTTTTGTCAAGTATTCTTCATCAACTAAATTGAGAAACTGTGTAGGGCTCTTGTTATGTGATATGACTGACTACTGGACTAGGGTGCCAGTAGAGTAGTATATATATATCGACTCAATATCGGCGCGAGCAGTAATAGAAACTGAAACATCATGAGCTTCACATTTGGAATATTAAGTATATTTTTACTAACTGCAGCTGTAAGTACATATTTCATTAGTTCTTGAAGTGACTTCAGTATACACTAAACTAATCACATCTTTAGCCTATCCGTGGTGAGACAATCAATAATACAGAAACCCACACGGAGACAACAGAATATGGACCTATAACTATGGTAGTCAATCAGTTAGCTGATATGGCTGTGGATATCAGTGATCAGTCTTCTGCTCAACTACAGGCAAATATCGATCGTCTCCTGGGTGAACTGACTTTAAACATGGAGACAATGTCATCCAATGCCATGTTGGAGGTGACCAATGCCCTTGATGAGACCAATGAGCTACTGATTGCTAATCCCAATTGTTTTGTGGGCTGGAATCTGCAAGAGTACACAGCGAATGTCAGTCAACAGTTGAATACCTGCACACTGAGCTTGGGTCAAATAATTGAAGCTTATCGTACAGATGGTCAGCAGGCAATGGCAAATGTTCAGAGTTTTGTGATTCAAATGGCGCAATTGCCAACAATGTGTATGGGCCAATCGTTGGGCGGAGCTCTGGTGCCAATGGGTCTAATCCAGGATTATGGTAACAATTGTTTTATGGATGGCATGACGAACATCAATAAAGGATTAGCCCAGGCCATGCACAATGCATCCTTATTGCTAGTGCGCACGCGTCAAGTGTCACAAGAGCAAATGGATCGGGCGCAACATTGCAGCAATGAGGTTGTACGCCAAACTGTTGAGTATCTTGGCGCACAACGCACCAATTGCATTTAAATTGTTACTAACAGAATTTATAGTCGAAATTTGTATTGTGCCCGCCAAGTGAAATTTATGCACCCACAGGATACGCATGAACAGGATGCATCCTATGGGCATTGTTTATGCATGCGCATAAGTCAATAAAACTGAATTGTCAACGAGTCACATTGACATTTATTTGACAAGTTTTTGATTAATTTTACAGCTGCTCGTTTTGCATATGATAAAATTGTATAGTAAATTTTAGCATCAGTTCAGTTGGAGTTCACCTTGAGTTTCACTTTGAGTCTAATCGTAGGTTCACTTTTGACTAGCGAAGTTCTCTTATTTTCTCTGCATCTTTATGCAATTGTCCAATTGGTCAATGGGCTTTGCGAACGACACGTGGCAAACACACGAACAAAGGGCAAAGAGCTATACTAACAACAACAACAACAACAGCAAGAATAGTAAGAGCTGCGACAACAGAGGCAACAGCTGGCTATAGAAAGAGATAGCGTGAGGTTGTGGATAGACTGTTCGCTCTCCTCTCAGCTCTGTGTTCCTTTATTTCCGTAGTGAGTCAAATTATTTTGACCTGCGCTAAATACACTGAGCGAAATTTTAGAGACTTGTTTGCATAAATACATTTTTTTTATTAACTTTTTCCTTTTGCATAAAACATATTGTCAAAATTTGGTAATTACTATCGTCATTATTTAGAGATATATTTGAGTAGAAATCAAGTTAAAATTTCTTGCAGTGTAAAAACGACCAAAAAATTTTCTTCAATTTTTTTTTTGCTCAATGGCGCAATTTTATAGAGTCAGCGACTGAATTTTATCTTATTTTTACTACATGTAACAGTTGTTGATCATGATCGTGTTGTTGTTGCACAAATGCTGTGATACCTAAATACAAGTTAGTGTATATGTGGCCCACTCCAACATCTGTTGAGCATTTGCTAGACAACCAATGGAATTCGGTGACGGAAAATGCGCGACGTTTCGGATAGTTGAAAATAGATAGATAATGATGAAGAGTATAAGGGAAAAGCATTTTCTGTATAGATATTTATTTCTTGCCAACTTTTTAGAGTATAAATTTTGCATTTTCAATTCCCAAGTTGTTAATTCTACGCTGTCATTTCTGTAACATTTTAACGATGTTTATTCGACGAATGCTGTGACTTGTGGCTGGCTACTTTCTATATTTCATTATGTGAATTAATATGTTTTTAATAACTTTTACCTTGGAAACCCTTTTATCCATGCTAATTTTAGATACTGTACGATCGCCAAGCTACCTTTTAAGTGTTCTCAGAGCTTTTAAAGTCTATACTTGACTTAATTTTGATTGATGCCGATCTTTATGATGACGATTAAAGCCGAAAGGAGTCCATCAGACATCAGGCGAAATTCTAGTAGTTTTCTACTAAGCAGAGTGCTTACAACATCTACTATAATGCTATATGCTGTGCGTTCCACTTGAGGTTGAGGTTTTGAGGCACCAACTGGCGCACCTTCGACCCGATCGACCTGAGAATAAACACAATAAGAAATTATCATTATTATTATTATTTGCTGTTCTGTTTGGCAGGCTCCGTACAAGCCGCGTGGCGTGCGAGTGAAAGCCTGCCCAAAAAAACAAAAAAAAAAGGACTAGCATGTTAGCCAAAGCGAGATAGAGCCTGACTACTCTCTGTGCCTTCTTAGCAAAGTGCAACATATGCTATCGAAAGGATCGCTCAGAACAAACGGACGGCGCATGCCGTCATCTGGTGCTACTTTGACTTCAAAATTGGGTAGCATTTGCCGTTTCTTTTGCTGTTGCTGTTGCTGTTACTGTTGCTGCTGCCTAAAATGTTCTCTCCCCCCTATCCCTGCTCTCCGTTGGTTTCCTTCTTTTTATTTCTCTTATAGCCGTTTCTTTTACGGTTCAACATTTTGCTGCTCTTGATCGACTACTACACAATTTCAAGGAAGCAGCAAGGCTCCCACTCTCGTTTCTCTTGTACCGACTTCCGATAAGCACGAGTGTGAAAGAGAAACAGCAATAGTGACAGCAGGATAAACCGCTTAAAGGATATCAGAAAATACGGTTGGCATTGCGCCAGGACATATTGGAAAGGGTTGCTGCAAAAGACTTGTTGGACTGTGCATTTGAGAGTAAAGGTGTGATGCCGACAAGCATACACAGATGCAGCTCATTTCAACTCAACTCACCTCACTCTCTCCCTCTTAGCCACCGCTCGGGCCTGGTCTCAGTTTACAAATCCCAATTGAGACTCAAACTCGCGCGCATGTCCCGCAATGCCAATGAACACGTGTGTGCCCAAGACAGCGTCAGCTGTTAGCGAGAGAAATACGAATTGTGATTAAAAATCTATAAAATCGTAGGAAAAATTTAGGTTGGCGACTATTAAAAAACTACTAGACTTTTCTCTTAAGTGATACTATATACTATTTGTAGCTGTAATATTGAAAATTATTTTTAATTCAGATAATTTAGTAACTGATTATAGCTAAAATGCCCAATAAGTTTTGTACAAGAAAATCCCTTTAAAAAAAAAAACTGAATTTATAAATTTATGCACATAACAGAGCTGAAAGTGAAAATAAAATAAATTGTTTCGATTAATAAATTACCAACAGCACCAACAACAGCGTAAAGAATTTAAAACTATTTTCAAACAATTTTGATATAAACAAAAAAATACTGGAGACAATAGAAATAAAAGAAAAATTTACATTAGAATGATGAAATATAGAAATAAATAATGAACTTGGTCTCTACAGACAAATGTAAAATTTTACAGATCGCGCAATTCAATTAGAAAATCGCTTTGGTGTATAAAAAAAAATTAAGCAATAAAATTTGTTTTGGTTCACGCAAATTCAATACCTTTGGTCAGCTTCAAAAGGACCACAAGGATATACCGCACAAAGTCAGATGAATAAAATAGAGCAATAGCAATGAATCAGGAGCCTGTGCTGAGCAATAAAATGCCTGTTCTGAGCTCAAGTCAGTCTTTTTTTTATTTTTTCGTTACGAATTTGTTTCCCAATTCGTGTCATAATGTGTTGTAAGTAGTTGCCTTTGTTTTCTGCGTACACACAAAGGACACGCTACAGAGCGAAGTGTATGGGGTGGAGGAATTGTCTTCTCTATTGTTCATTGTTGCGTTCAAGGACCTGCTTGTAGATAGCAGTGAGAACACCCGCACGGTTCTCAGGCATCCTTAATAGTAGATGGCTGCTGTTGCAGTTGCGACCACAACTTGACTCTCTGACCACCAACATAAAATGTTGACAGCCGGAACACGCCTCTAAAATATTGTGCGAAGCCTTTGCGACTGAGTCCTGTGCGGTCCTCGATACATTTTGTACCGATCAATGCGCAAATCAATTGATTGCCTGATTTTGACAGTTATGAGCTGATCTTCCAACGTAATCATGTTGCTATCTTGATTTTCCTTGAATTTCGAATCGAACCGAAACCTGTGTCCTAGTCTAGTCTTTATAGTTGCTAAGGAATTTATTGTTATTGACATTTTACTTGGGTTGAATCACACGGATTATATCTACTAATTGCACGTAGATTGGATTTACTTTGGCGGCATTCAGTTGCGGCACAATCCTTGATCATCCCGTTTTTTATTGGCAATCAATCAAAATTTGAGATATTTAAGTATATTTTAATATAGGAAGTAGATAGAATAGATATATATCAATTTTTTTTTCATCTATAATTTGAAGCTTATCACTCGATCAATTCAAAGCTCATTGTACGCATTCCAAGCTGAAGCCCCACTTGAGTGATCGTTTAAGCACAAATGGCCTGGAAAATCACAACTTGCAGCATTGCTAAAGGTGATAAAATTTCGCACATTAATACTTAATTACTTGAATAATTGGGGCCAACGGATTAAATTCACACGCAGCACAATATACACAAAACAAGAACGAGGCGCGAGAGTCTTGCAGGTGGACAAGTTATGCACGATACAAAAACCAAAAAACTGATGAAAAAAAATCAGAAGCAAAAAGGGTAAAAACAAAAAAAAATTGCTACAAAGCAGTGACCAGAGGACAAAACTTGAAGTGATGCCAACGCCACCGACGTCGTTGACATTAAATTGTTGCCTCTGTGTTGCATGTTGTTGCTGTTATTATTGTTGCTGTCTGCTAAGCTGAGCTTAAAGACAAAATATGTGCGCAGCCTGGTCGCATTTTTCACACGAAATCCTGATTAATAAATATATAAGTACCAAAAATTAACTGATAATTTGAAAAGTCGTCAACCTGAGCTAAAGTTGGTAGGGCAGCCTCTGGAACACACAGACACCCGAATCAAACGGACTGCAGACCAGACGACACAGATTTCATGTGGAGTCTGCGCGTTGCGAAGCTCTGGTGCCCAATTACAAGCAAATGAGCTGGAAAACTGTATCAAATGACCCTCAATGCGAATACAAAATTACAGAGCAAACAACCCGAATGCCAGGCAATGGCAAAGAATCTTTACTTAAAATCACTTTGCAGACTGTGTTGATCTTGTCTCCCATTCCTCAACCCCAACCACCATCCCCTTATCATGCTGCTTTTGTCGAACACAATTCCAGAACCATCTTAACGTGACAAAGCATTGGCGATGGTTTGCGTGTGGCAATTTCAGTTAAAAAATTCAGCTACATTTTGTATGATTTGGACTTAGAATACTCTCACCCTAGAGTTATTATGGATTTTTTATAATTGAATGTTATTATTAAATCTTCATAAAAGTTAAACATTGATTTATAATTATGATTAAATCAGCAAAAATTATTTTTCAAAATTATTTATTATTTGGGAAAGAGCAGTCAAGTTTCGATGTCATTGTTTTAGAATATGATACTTCTGTTGAGTAAGTTTTCTTTTTTGATGCCTTGGTCTGCATCTTTGGTAGCATCTTTCAGTTGTTGTTGTGCTTATTTGATGCCTCGGCCAAAAATTGTCAAAAAATCAACGTCGACTTTGATTCTTGATGCACTTTCACTGACGGTCGACTGTCGATCGTTGATTGCAGCGTGAGATACTGCTTTGTATAAGGTATTCAGTAAGGATCTTGACTTTACTGCCAGCCACCTACTTGGCAGGTTTGTTAGGTAGGCCCTCTCTTGAGAGAGATTGACTGACAGAAGTCAGTCAACTGTAGCAATCTATCTGTGTGGCTAATTGAGTTGCCCAGTCGAGCGATCGGTCGTGCGAATTATTTGTCAACGTTTTTTGTGTAACGGTTAAATTGCCGTACGAAAGTAATCGGAGCTACTGATTGATAACTTTTAGTTAAGAGAAGCGTAGCAAATCTTTTTGACTAATTGCCGCTGTGTTTTGCTTCCTTACCGAGCCAAAACTTCCTTAAACAAACAGAGAAACTCATATAATTGGTGCCAGGTATTGGTATTGATCTTACTTTCGTCATTTATTTCTTTCTCTGCATTTCTTTTTCCTTTCGGGCCGCACACAATGTACAATGTGGGCGTTGCTAACGTGATTTGGTGTCGCTAATTACAGACTTGGCATTTAACGTAGCCCGTTTTATGTCTTAATAATTGCAATCATTTGGCTTCGACTTTGACTTTGACTTTGGCTGTAAACCATAAGATGAGCCCACACACAGATTCGTTGCACACGCGAATAGGATGCCCAGCTCAGGGATCAGTCCTTGTGCCTGTTGCATTCGAGAGTTTCAGTTGTGGCCGCCAGAATTCACATCAATCAGCCAAACGCAGTTTTTCACTCATTTTTTTTCTTCATTTGGGGTACGCATTGGCGCACTGGCAATTACGTGCATTGCGCAACAATTAAAGGATCAGCGTAAAATGTTCACACAACAATGCCAAAATAATGCAACGGAAACGGAAACTACACTATAAGTATGTGTGTTGTGCTATGTACACTTCAACCAAAACCAAAACCAAAATAATTTTTAATTTTTTACAATAAAAACATTGTTGCGGTTTGGCGGTTTTTTATTCCTTTTTTTCTATTTTTTAATAGTCCTTTGAATTGCAGGTAAATGGTAAAAAAAAAATAGAAAATGTGGCCACTAAGGCATGAGAAAATGTTTTGTTTGCACAAACAAAAATTACTTTCATATAAATAGAAAAATTGCATTTAAAAATTGTAGCAAAATTGCAATTATCCGGGACAATGGTCGGAAAAGTTATTATCAATTTTAAATATTTTTCTTTTCTGTATTTCAAATTACATTTAAGATTAAAAATATAATTATAAGATTGTAAGTAAATTCTAAACTTTATTAATCAAGTTGACACAAACGTATAAATAATGTCCAGAGAATTCAAATCTAAAGCTAAGTAGAACTTAACAATCGGATTGAATCTTAATCTGTCCTATTGTTACAGGCAGCACAAGCTTGAAATCCAATTAGTTGTTAACATTCTTTGCGATTGTTATGCTCTACAACAATGCTACAATATATTGATCCTTAGTTGCCCCATGGGGACACTAATAAGAAGTGACAAATTGATGGTGTTAAAGCTCATTAACTTAGTTAACTCAGATACATTTATACTTACTTAAGCGATCGTCTTTTTACTGGATATCATATAGATATATAATACACAAACACATACTTAGTACAATGGACAGAGAGAAACCCCGAAAACCTCAAAATAAAGCGCGCCAATTATCGACATGACAAATTTTTTGAGACATTAACTCTTTTACGATCTGTTGGACGTTGCTTCTGCAACGGGGCAGCACCCAATGTGAAAAACCCACAAAATATATGCAACAGGACATTGTTCCCTAAAGCTGGAAACTGCATGTCGAGTCGAAACGCATAATAATACGTGTTAATAATGCTCAGGCAAGCTGTCTATAAATTGACAAAGACATGCAAGACTACAACCGAGGACTCCAACAGCACAGTCGACTCAGTGGACGACAGGGGTACGACGACTTCTGCTTTCGACTTCAATTTCTACTTTTGCTTCAGCTTTGACTTTAGCTTTGTGGCGGCATTTGCCAAAAGCTGCAACTTGGGGTTCGGTTCCCATTCATGAATTCTAAACTAATTGTATTGGCAAGCAGTTGCATTTTGGTAAAAAAAAAATAATAAAAAAAAAACAAAAATGGAAGCTGGGATCGAATCTGTGCAGCTGCACACTGATCGGAACGTAGCTCGGTTGCACAAAGCCATCCTATACTTAGCAGGAAGATGCCCCAACTCACCAGAAATCGAAACATATCTTTCCTTCTTCTTGTTGTTGTTATTATTATTGGTGTTGGTGTCGTGGCGAGCGAGGACCTAAACAATTTTTGTAATTGACAAATTGACGGCAACGCTTTGTGCGGAAGCGTTCAAAGCCGTAAATTGTCGCTAACAAGAGATCGAACGAGCACTGAGATCACAAAACAGGATATTGGGGGACTATCTTTAATAATTGCCAACATCTTCTCTCTTTCTAGCCATACAAATACGCGGGAGACGCCCGCGTCGCGCGAACTCTAAATTAAGTTATTAACAATTTAACGAAGCCCCTGTGCTGTCCCAAAACTAAATCCCATGCCAAGTCCAAACTGAAGTCGCTACGATAACTAATTATGTGAATTTCCTTTTTTTTGTTCGCAAGCTTTTGGCAACGCCCGAAAATCATTTTATAAAACAAATAAACAAACAGAAAAAAATAAGAAGAAAAAATAACAAGAACTAAAACAACAACAAATACAGAATCCTACCCACGTAACGATGTCCTGCCGCGCCCCCGTCTCTGTCGTCCGCCCACAAGCGCCCCAATTCCCACTGGTAAATCCCATTGTGTGGTGGCAGTTGATCGTCAGCCGCGCTATCAACAAATTGCTTTTGCATCTTCCGAATGATTGAATCGCCCAACACTCAGAAAAATTGCAAACCACTTTTCAAATCGTTTTAAATATTTGAAAATATTTTTTATTATTTTATTATTTTTATCATTAGAACTTATTCAATAAAATATTTGTATTTACTGATTAAAGAATTTTTTTTTTATAATTTCAAAAGTCTTCTGATCTACGAAACTTTTTCTCACAGTGTAATAACTGCTCTTCTTCTGGTTGTATGGGTCAAGAGCTCAACTTTAAGCCAGCTTAAGTTTTGTCTTAGCCATAGCCTTATAGCCTTTGTCGGTTATCCGCCGAAAACGATCATCAATCGAAGTTCCCTTTAAACGATTTGTGAGTGGCGCTCCATATATTTTTTTTCAGGACTTCAGCAGCGATCGCTGAAAGCCGTTCAGCCCCACACTTAACTTAATTTGGCAGCCACACTCTGACGCACTGTGCTGTATAATTATTGGCACAATACTGTTGCAGCATGCCCTGTTGAACTGCGATTGAGGATCACTTTTCGTGTATTTGTTTTGACCATCGACTAATTTCGTTGAACTGTCTACAAATTGATCGCGAAGCGCCAAATCGATCACCTTGCTCCACATACAACTTAAGTTAAGTTGAATTCAATCCGCTCGCGACTCGTCAAGTTTGTGTGAGAATTGATGCATTGTGATAAACTGACGAGGCGTCTGTATAGGAAGCGTCAAGAATTGTGCAGAAAGGTGAAGACGGATTAAGTAAACTAAAGATTGCCACAGATTGATGCAACAACTAAAGTTGTGTCTCAACTTATCAGTTATAATGGTTATGAAAGAAACAAATTTAATGGTACGCTTCTTCTTTTTACTGGTTCAGCTAAGATATCTGAATTTATATGAAATATATTTCATTTGATCGATATTTCAATTTCTCAATTTAATTTAATTTTTATAATTTAATTCAAATTAATAATTCCTAAAAATAATTAATTTTTTTAAATTTCTTATTATTATTTTAAAGAAATATAGTATAGCAAATTTAATTTCTTAACTTTTAAAGTGAAAAAGTTAATAATAGACTTTGGAACTTCCAAGTTGGGACCTATAAACACCTGGCAATAGTTAATGCGCTTTAATCGCAAGCTAAGAAAAAAAAATGGAAATTAAATGCAACTTTTTTATATGTGTAATTATATTTTTATTTTAAGTCTTAATCATTGTCTTCCATTAAATTAAATTAACTAAACTATGAACAGCATAATACTTAGGTAATAATTTACTACTGGGCTCTAGCTCAGATATATATACTCTATATACAAAATAGGTACAACATTTGGTAAATGACTGTCGCAACTGTTGCGTAACTGGATTCCCTTTAGCGCAGTAGATCTCCCAGAGCAGAGATGTATGTCTGGGCCATTTGAAGGGTTTCATGTTTGGACAACTGACGATCATTGCCTAGGCAGGGCAGATATTGACGTAGTCGATCGAAGGCCTGATTCAGATTCTGCATGCGGCGACGTTCACGTGCGTTTGCTGCTAGGCGTCGCTTGCGCTTGACCACTGGCGAAATTTGCTTATTGCGTCGACGTTTTCCGGGAGCAGAACCTGCTGGCGTTGTATTATTACCAGTCGCGTCTTCGCTATCACCATCGGCCAGATCAAAGGAGCCATCGTTGCCATCGCCATCAAAGTCATCGTCAAAGAGCATCATATCATCTTCATCCTCAACACTATCATCAAACAGAGCAGAATTGTCGAAATCAAAACTCTGGAAATCGTCGGAATACAAATTCACATTGGAACTTGAGTTGCATTGATCTGTTGTCGTGGCACTGGTTGCTGATGGAGCATTAACAGTCGTTGCTGTGCCGGCTGCAACTTGCTGATTCTTTCTTGTATAGCTTCGTTTGGGCTTCTTCACTGGAGTTGCTACTGGTGTTGGAATTGTCTTGCAAGTGCCAACATTGGATGAGCCCATAATCTCCAGAGCTGGCTGTGTTGCTGGCATCACGGGTGCTGGTTGCTCCAGGGGCAGGTTAAACTGTTGCGTCGATTGTGGCATGGCATTGCAGCCATTGTTGTAAATAGTATTTAGATCAACATACTCAGGACTCTCGGAACGATGACTAGCCGGTGATGAGGTGATCCAACCATCTGAGCTTGCCTGCTCGAAACTAATAAATCCATTGGCGGACAAATAGTTACTCGAACTGGCCAAAGTGTTGCAATTAAACTGATAATGAGTAACGCCAGGATTATATGCGGCCATGGGATTAAAATACGGCTCCGTTGCTCCAGTCTTGAAGCCTTGCAAATCCTCAGATGTCTTATAATAATAACGATATATCTCACTGGACGACATCTTGATTAATAATATAGCGTAATGTGCTGTTGTACAATAAGTAAATTCAAACCGTTCGCTTTGACTGCTGGCGAGTTTCTAAGTGAAGGCTCGTCCTGCCAGCGCTATTTATACGCACAGAACAAAAATCCACCACGGTTACCAGCGAACAGACCAGCAGGTAGGGTGAAACGAAGCAGGTAAACAAGTTAGCCGAACTGCCTACCTCTACCTATAGCTCATCTCTGTTGGCAGCACGTGCCGCAACGGGCCAATAGCCAATGGCAAACGATGGTGAGTTTAAAATACTTGTATGCCTTGTTGAGCTTCAGCCTTTGCTTACAGTCTTCGCTTTAGAATCAGACTTCACCTCAGCATTCCGTATATAGCTTCGTGTGTATTGTACAGAGAAAATGGCGCTGGCGGGGAGCAGCATATACGAATAGAAGATTCAACGACTTGTGCCTATCGACGTCAATCTAAAGCCGTTAACAAGATGATTATGGGGTTTTCATCCAAAGAACCGGAACAGGGGCGGAAATGCAAACAACAAAAGCCTTAAACAGGATTAAGTCGACCACTAAGTGCTGTAAAATTTGCAAATATCCAAAAATTTAAGGACATAAGAACACGATTTGTCAGCAGCATCGCATGGTTATAGGCAACATCAACAACAACATCTTATCAACTAACTATCTAAAATTATCAAAAACAAAAGATGAGCCGCAAGGTCTACCTGCAAGTCGACACCTTTACAAATTTGCCGCCGACAAGCAATTTGACACGGACTGACCACGGTCTGCCCAATAATATCGCAATGAAAAATCTTGTTTATTACAAACTGGCAAAAATCTTCCAATTGATATGCCCTTTCAAGGGTCGACGGCGCTATCTAGTTAGTGAAGCGTCAAGGACACGATTGGTTTACAAGTATAGGGACTATCTATTCACTTTACTCTAGCATGTCTAATAAGCGTGCCCAGAGAGAGCATAGTTAGAGCATTGAGCGTAGTTCACATTTTAGCGCTAACAATTAATTGAAGCCAGTTCAATTTAGTTGTACCTCATGCAGCAACATGATACAGCAAAACACGGTGGTCCTTGCTCCTTCTTGTGCTCCTTGTAAACGCCTTCTCAATTTTTATACTACATGATTCGCTAGAAATCATACTATATAATAATTTTTTTCTCTTTGATCTGCAGCGATCGAAAAGAACTCCCAGACTACTAGACAAGTAGCACGCCCCAAGGTGCGCGTTATCCTTTGGTAAGGATATCTTTTTAGATATCTGCCGTATATCTGCACATGTTTGCAGGCGGTAATAAAACCTTGTCAATTAGATAAAAATGTCACACAACAAACAGCACAACAAAACTTGCACACACACACACACACACACAAATACAAATTTATTGGACGATCGCTTGATCCCTTGATCGTCCCATTCGTCCTGTGTGTGCTCTGTTGTGTTCAATGCGCATGCGCAATTTACGAGTACTCATACATATAATGCGGCCTCGTTTCGGGTTGCAAGTGCGATTGCGACTGCGACTGCGACTGCATATGCACACAAGTGACAGTTGTGCAAGTGACGCCTTCGGTTACACCTGTACTCGAGTCGATCGTATCGTCTGGTTGTATCCCTTGTTTTTACTTCTTTGTAATGTTTTGTATGTCTTATCGTCATTTAGCGATGTTGAGGCATCCGCCAACTAAACGTTTGCATATCGATTTGAATTTTATACACATTGACAAATAACAACAAAAAGCAATAACAATAACAATAAGAAGCCAAGGGAAACACGTGCTGCAAAGTTGATAGGAATACAGGGCAAAGGGTTAACTATTAAAAGAGCTAAAGAGCCTTCTTTTCTTTTTGTTATTCATATTCTTCTTCTTCTTGTTGCTTGCTTCTCATGCTCAACGGCGCCTTGCGTGCCTGTCATTTAATAACTGATCCCAATACCGAGTGATCCAGCCACTTATCGATCGGTTAAATATGAATAATACAGCATCATATACCTTATTATATACATAAGTATATATGTATATGTGTAAGTATGTAAATATTCACAGGCAGCATCAGCATCGAACGATAATGGGTAACGGGTTCTACTTTTCATGTCAATACCCATAAATGCAACTTATGGCTAAAACTGTATCCTCCAGTCTGGATTCTGTCTGTCTCATGGGAATGCCGAGGTGATGTGGACCAGCTTCCAGAGAGCGCATGCCATAAATTGTTAATAAGATCTTATTGCCTTGCAACGAAACTGTTATGCTCTCAATACAATATTCCTTATTTTAGAATTTTAAAATAATAAATCCAATTTTTATCCATTTCGTTTTTAAATTTAAAAAATAAAAAATCAAAGAAAAAAAATAAATAAAAATTGTAAATAATATTAATCAAGAATTTTATCTTTTTATGTAGTTAATATGCCCTTAGTTTTATAGTATTGGCTATGTATGGAACGTGTAGGAGCTGTACAAATGTCAATCATGGATAAAAGTAGGCGCACGTCAACGACTCCCATTAGCAAGTCCCTTTAGGCCGTGAAAGTGTTGTGCCAGCTCGATTATTAACGGCAGTCGTAGCCCCAATTTCTTTGCAATTGAAAAATTTGTATGTTACTTATTTTATTAGCATTTAACACTGGGCCAAATTACGACAGACTTGAGACTTGATCGCAAAAATTATTCGAAAAGAAAGTAAAGAGCGAAATTCAATCGGGAGCAAAAGACGAGACATGCAAAAAAGAACGAAGAACAAAGAAATGAAGAATGCATTTAAAGAATGTATATAAAGATGGATTTGCAGTTGGACTTGGAGTATGAGTTGAAGTTGACGATGGAAATGGAGATGGTTGCTACATTGCATGCAGAAATGATTTCATGTTGCCTGTGGGTGGTCGCGGCGCGTTCGTGTGCGGCAATTTACCAATTGTCAAAATGAAAATTCATTAAAGGCAAATTAAATATGCAAATGCAAATGCCGAGCAAAGTCCAAGAGAAATCAACAGTCAGACAGACAACATTGTAACATTGGAACATTGTAACATTGTTATATTGGACGTTCAACGGATGCGCCAACTGTTTGACTTGCTCTGCAAATATTGACGTCACTCAATGGGGTGGAAAAAAAAAATTTTGCAAATATGATATGAAACACTCATACATATAGAATATACATATATATGGAGTACTATTCTATGTATGAGTCTGTACTCGAAGGCAAAAAGTCAAGTGAAAATCAAAGCAAATACATAAGTTAAGCGCAAACATAACTGTTTCCAACTTTACGGAGGACCCATGATAAATGGAAGGTTTTTCACAATTTTTATACAAATACTCGATTTCGTATCGCATAAATTGCAAATTGTTTACATAAAAGAAAAAAAAAATGATTGTTGGCATGCCAAAAGCATGGGTTAATTCCCATGAAAATTAAAACTAGATTATACACACGCTCAACGCCCAGGTACAGGCAACATACAGTACATGGTCCTGTACCTGTACTCTCTGTCTATGTCAATGTAGCGCCCACTGTGTCATTGTTTGGGCACGCCTGCAGGCAGTCAGTTGTTTTGTTATAGATTGCATACTGATGCTTATCGATACGAAGGGCAGCTATATCTACTGTTGATGGGATCAGAGCGAAGCGTAGCAATTTTTATTATTTTTCATTTTGTCGCACGGCATTTGACTTTGATGCTGTATGGTTTGTTTTGCCAACATATGAGGGAACATTTGATGACTATCTTTAACTGATCTTCTTGCGATCTTTTCGGTAATCTTTGGCGCCATACATGGCCTTGATTCTTCTGTGTAAACAATTCAACGTTGACTAATTTCTTAACATTTATCATTGTTTTTAGAAATTAATTTCATGCCATATTTAGTTTTGAATTGTATTTGGAGTTGTTGGAGTCCAAATGAGAATCGGAATCGGAAATAGGCATCATACTTATAATCGACAAATTGTGATTGCTATTTTGATAGAGGCTGAGTATGGTATGAGGATCCCACGTTACCCTTACCATATATCCAGATGAAAACGCAATGATCAATTCAAATTTGAAACAGTGAGAACTACAACAAAAGAATAACCAAAAAAAATAAAATAAAGAAAACGAAAACGATGAAAACTACGCAATCACTTGAGAAAAATCAAAAAGGCCCCTCAAGGATACGAGGACCTCTAGTTGCTGTTGTTTCTTTTGCTGCTGCTGCTGCAGCTACTGCTGTGGCCCTTGGTGCTGCTGCTGTTGCTGTTAACCGATAAATATAACAGGTGGCACGGAAGCCGCACAAAAATAAAAATGATTAAAGCAATAAAAAAATAAGAAAAAATACAATATATAAAAAACAACAACAAAATAAAGAAGAAAAAAAGGGCAACGTAAAAAAAATAACAAATTTTTAATAAGATTTTGCTGCCTGGCAAGCATTTCACGCAGCACGCCTAGGATGCTCTCGAGTGTTCTCGGCAACAGACAGGAACAACTTCCGATCTTTGGCGGGCGTAGCCACAGCACAGCGGGTCAAGTGTGAGAACATTTTACGGAAGGATGTGGCTAGAGCAACAATAGAGAATTATGAAAAATGATCGAAGGGTTACAAGACAAGATACAAAAGAAAAGCATCACGTGGTCAAGATTCACTTTCATATAGAATACTATGAATAACTCACTTACTTCCTAAACGAATCAAAAGCGAACTGGATCCCAAATCATGGTACTGGTTCTTGTTCTTGCTCTGGCTCAGGTTCTCTTTCTGGTTTTACTCTATTGAAATTACCCAGGAATTTTATGTAGCGTAATTGAGCATCTAATTTGCGGCAAATACAATTGCAGTTTCATAGGATAGAGGATAGAGGACGCGACGACCCTCGTCTTGAGGTGCGCGTTGCGCTTTCATGAATGGGCCGGTAAGTTTTTCACAATGGGCCGTTTATTGGGCTTGAATGGAAAGTGTTTCTTCATTGGAAATTGAAGTGCACGCTTCTCCTTTAGTGGCTGCCACTCGAGTGCAACAGTAACAACAACAGCAGCAACAACAATTAACAAGTTTCAGTTTCTGTTTCGGTTTCTGTTTTTGAGTTCGTTTCTTCTCTTTTACCATAGTTCTCAGGGTATTTTTTCTAGAGCAATTGTTATTGTATTTTATTCGTAAGTATTTGGAGTGTGAGCGCGAGTACGAGTGCGAGTTCGAGTCTTAAGCGAATTCCTTTGAACTCATACATTGATATATATACATATATACTATATACATATGTATGTATATGTATCTGTAAGTATATGTATATAGCATGGTAGATATGGAATTGAAGTGACCTTAAGTCGCGTCCAGCGCTGAAAGAAAACGAAAATGTTTATAATAATGAGGGCCAGGGACAGGAGACTGACCGCGAAGAGTAAAAAAATAAAATGTAAACTAAAGACACTATTTATATATGTATGTATATGTAGCATTATTTTGGCTGAAAAGGAAGTACCAAATTACATTTAATTAGCTTTATCTTAAGCTGTATATGCATATAAAAAAAAAATCAAAAAACTAAAGTCCAGCAAATTCGCGTACGGTACGCAATCAATGATGGACCACTGAAGCAGGAGCAACCGTTCAAGAAGTCGAGACGATTACGATTACCACCGAAAACGAAAACTGTGGCGCATTTGTGCATTGATCGACCGCTGATCAAAAGACGCGAGTCTCAGGACTTGAGGTTCGGGACCTGAGGCTGAGGCACAGGCGCTGGCTGAAGCTTAGGCTCTCGGCATTCAGACATTTGCCATTGGTGAAATTCGCACGTTTAACCTTTAGGCAAACAAAAAAAAAAAAAAACTAAAAAAAAAACAAAAGCAACAACAACAATAATGTACAGAATAACGAACCTGTTGAACTCAAATGCAATTTTCATATCACTTTGATTGCTGCCCCAGAATGACACGCGTGCTCCTTGACTAGCTATTCCTTCTGATTGTGCCATTACGTGGTATCCAACGCGTGGTTGGAGCTGCCAATGACTGGGACTCGCCCAAGCGATCATGCGAAACTGCACTTGGCTGACCATAAGACCGTTTCAATTTTGAAGACACTCAAAATTAGGGTAACAATCGCGTTTAAATATTGTAAAAGAAAGCAAAACCAAATGGAAAGACTTTAGAAATGCCCTGTAGATATTGGATATGCTATGGTATGCTAAGGCGGCTTTCATTATATGAGTGAATATCTATTATTTAGCAAACTCATTCTAAGTATTCATATACCCAATATTGAAATTATGATACAGGGTATATACGTTAAAACAGAGTAATTTTCAAACGGTTTCAAGGTTTTTGTTTGTCCCAGTTGGCGTCTGTTTATTATAATTCATATAATTTCCCATAGGTGCTGTTAGTAGTTGGCACCTGAAGTGTCTACGGTTTCTTCTTCAATGTAAAAACACTTAGCCAGGAGTCAAAAGTAGCAACACTTTTCAAAGCGACACTTGAGACTCGATCTATCTCTGGGTTGGCTCCTGAGTCTGTGTCTGTTTCTATTGAAAGACAATAGAAATCGAAATGAAATATAAATAAATCCCAATGACCTATGCCCAAAGTCTAATGTCTCAACGCTCAGTGACCAATGCACAGTGTGAGAAATGACTTTCTCGGAAGTGAAAGAAACAGAGAGTGCAAGAATGTTGGCCAGTAGCTTGTTGTAGTAGTCGTTGCAGTTCAGTTTATCTGTCAACGGAGCTCAATTGCAGGTAATTGATATGTTTACCTTTAACCTTTATCAAGCAGTGTGTAAAAATAAAATGTAAATCGTAAGTGATATCGATGCCTTAGGTCATTTCTCAACATCAACTGAAAAACTAAAATTGAAATTGAAATTGAAATTGAAAAATTGCGCATCAGATAATCCTTCACATTCTTTACACTTGTTACTTTTACTGTATAAACATGTTTAGGATAAGGTTAAAGTTATTTTGATTAGGGCATCTTTACAATTCCTATGGAGATGGCGAGGAGAACAGCCTTGCAGCATAACAGCAGTTACAGTAGCCTTGTTGACAGTTTCACTTGTATTGAAAATCATGGAGGTCCTTAGGTGACAAGTCAATTCAATATGAAAATTGATATTTTCAACCGCAAATGCCAGATAGATTACACAATTCCAATGCAATATTCATGTACAATTTATACATATGTAGATAGTTTCACTTGAATAACTGACCACACAAAAACACAACTTAGTAAACAGGTAGACGTGGCAAATAATCGAGAATATTAAGGAAGAAGAAGAAGAAGTAGCAGTTGAAGATACTTGGGATATTTCCCATTAAATTAACAACTTGATAAATGAATCTTGCATTTTTGCCATTTCACCAACAAGCCGGAAAAGGTGTATCCTATAATTGGAACTAGAGCAGAACGTGTGAAAAACTAACTAGTTAGCAATTAGTGCCAACGATTTTCGGCACCTTTTGTAAAAAGAAAAAAATTTGTCTAAATTAGAAGTAATCAAGAAAGAAAGCTACAGTCCATCGATAAAGTTTTGATCGATCTCTGGAAGATGAAGAGGGGGAGGGGTGATAAAAATCCAAAAGAATCTTTATCTGAGTTGCAGGCAGATTACAAGACCATTGGAAAAAGAGTCTGCATGTCTTAAGTCTATAGCTCTTAGAGTGTCCGAGATCTAAGTGTGCATACGGACTTATAGGGTAGAATGACATTGGATGTTGATCCTGAACAGGAATATATGTATATATTTTGTGAAGACGGAAACGTCTCCTTAATGGCGTTACATAGACTTAGTACCCTATGGGTACCGTGCATAAAAATAGTACTAAAATTAATGAACTTTCATTTTCTTTAATTTCTAATATATTCTATAATTTATATTCAATTCAAATGATAACAAAACAAAATGAAAATAAATAAAATATGAAATCAATATTTAGCATAATTACAGGAGAATGAGCCGACATTAAAGAGAAGCAAAGATTGAACTAAATCAAGGATAAAGCATATATACAATGTATATTCACATATATTTATATGCCTGGATAATAACTCTATTTCGTTTTCCAAGAATTGTTCGCATTATTTGATAAATTGACCAAGAACTCGTGTCTGAATTAACGCCCTCGTGCTCGAGCAGCAACGATCCGAAGGGGTTAATGTTAATTGCCTTTGTTATGTTCAAAAAAAAAAAAAAAACCAAAAAAAAAAGAAAATAAAAAAGTAAAGGGAAATAAAGAGAGAGTAGCTTAGGATAAATCTATCACGTGCTTATAGAGTTATTCAGCCGTAAGTTGTACCACACTTTAATTGCCCCAATTCAAATGGATGCGTTGGCGTTCTACGCTCGCCGTTCGACGTTGGCGTCGTCCTGGCCGCATGCCACAATGCGTATGCGTTGACGATGTGTTTGCACTGCATTCACATGCATATCATGCGTACACACACACACACAGACACACAAATATAAACAATAATCAATCTCTTCAAGGGTTGAACAAACAAACACAAAGGCTGCGGCAAGGACATGGCTTATGAAAAATGCAACAGCGAACAGTTGAAGGCGTTTTTCAATTGATTATTCCTTTTTCTTTTTTTTTGAGTTACAACCCAAATCAACTCAGAATCAATTTAATACATATTTATGAGAGAAAATAGATCACTATTTTATTAGAATATAATACAAATAATCCCTTGCTATTATATATCCTTGAACGAGTTCTAAAAACCTTTACTGAAATAGCCTCTGTTTTATTGTGTACTCAAGCACAGTTTATAACTGTTTTAATATGTAGTTCAGCAGTTTTTTTTTTTTTTTTTAGTTTTCTGTCTCTGGCCACAAGTTGATTTTTTAACGCTTCATTAGCTTTCTGGCCACACGCGTTTCATGCATTTTTTTTCTTATATATTTTTTTTTTTTTTTGGGTTCTCGTCTGACGCGCGTCTGCCGAGAAGCTCGCGTTGCCTGCTTAATTGCTCAAGTTGCCGTAACCTGACTGCCTGAGGACTGTGCTCTGAGGTGCGCTTGGTGCTTGACTTTATGTGCGATCTAAACACCAAGTTTGAACTGTTTAAAGAGAGAACAAAAAACTTAAACGCTCTTTACTTCCGATTTTTTTTTCTGTGAGTGTTGACATTTTGTAAACGCATTGCCAGGCGACAACGACAGCTGGCACAAGCACACGCTTTTTTTTTGCTGATTTGGAATCCGTACAAGCAGCATAGCATAACACACAGTGTGTGGTACTTTTTTTGGCAAGTAAATAAAAAAAGTATTTTCAAATTAAAGTGCAACATATGGCATTAACGTTGCGTGAACATAATGCAAAAACTAAATTTTTTATTAATTTGAACCAAAATAAACTAAACTTATTGGTAGTTCATTTTAAATACAACGTATAGTTCGAAATATTGATATCGACAGCTATCGATTAATAAATAAACTAGACGATGTTTCACTCTATAACAGATTCAGCCAATGTTAATACCATCGTTATCGACGGCAACTGTTAAATAACATATCGAATTAGACTGAATTTTGCGTACAAAGTGTGGACACACTTTAATCAAACAAAAAGAAACAATATTTTAACTTATTAATTTTTAATAAATATACATATATACAATATTTAAATATTTATCGTCATTTAAAAATAGCATCACAATGCCAACAATTGGAGTTAAACGTGATCTACTATTCAAAGCCCTCGGCAAGAAATATTGTAAGTTTGCCGGTTTCCAATCCGTCCACGTGGATGTATAGAAATCTAATGTTTACCCCTTTCCTCAGCCGATGACGAGTTCCAGAATCTGTGCTTTGCATTTGGCCTGGAGCTTGATGAAGTGGTAAGTTATAGTTACAAATTTCCCAAAATATATTTATCATTTCATTTAATTACAGACAACAGAGAAGCAAATGTTAACCAAAGAACAAGGTGATGTTGCGGCGGCGGCTAATGCCAGCGAGGAAATAATCTATAGGATTGATATCCCTGCTAATCGCTATGATTTACTTTGTCTGGAGGGCCTGGTGACTGGTCTGCGTGTCTTTCAGGGCCAGTGAGTAGTGTTCAATAATGGCGCTGTCTGCTTCTATATTTGAATTCTACTTATAGACTTAAACCTCCCAAATTTGAGTTGATTGAGCCAAAGCAACGTCAAATACTGACAATTGCTAAGTCAACGGCAGAAATTCGTCCATTCGCGGTAGCCGCAGTACTGCGCAACGTGACCTTCACTCAGGATTCGTACAATAGCTTCATCGATTTGCAAGATAAACTGCATCAAAATATTTGCCGCAAACGTACACTTGTAGCCATTGGTACTCATGATTTGGATACCATACAAGGACCCTTCAGCTATGAAGCTTTGCCGCCAGAGCAAATTAAATTTGTTCCCTTAAACCAGACGCAAGAATTAAACGGCAATCAACTGATGGACTTTTATGCAACACATGCACAACTCAAACAATATTTGCCCATCATTCGTGATTCGCCTGTTTATCCGGTTATTTATGATGCAAATCGAGTGGTATTATCGCTACCACCTATTATCAATGGAGATCACTCAAAGATTTCACTTAAAACCAAAAATGTCTTCATTGAATGTACTGCCACGGATTTGACCAAGGCCAAGGTGGTGCTGGATACCATTGTATGCCTATTCTCTGAGCATTGTGATAAAAAATTCACTGTCGAGCCATGCAATGTGGTGCAACCTGATAGTACAACTGTTTCGTATCCAGAGCTAGCCGTGCGTGAGGAACGTGTCTCAGTGAAACGCGCCAATGCTTATATTGGCATTAATGAGCCTGCCACAAAGTTGGCCGACATGTTAACACGCATGTATCTGGAGGCAAAGGTTGATGCTAAGGATAGCGACTCACTTAACGTAAAGATTCCACCCACACGCCATGATGTTATACACGCTTGTGACATCTACGAGGATATTGCCATTGCCGTTGGCTACAACAACATTAAGAAATCATTGCCAGCATTTATGCAAATCGCCAAACAATTTCCACTCAATAAACTTACTGAACAATTGCGTGAACAAGTTGCTCAAGCTGGCTTCACTGAAGCTCTTACTTTTACACTCTGCTCTCGTGATGATATCGCGCGTAAGCTTAATAAAGATATTGAAGCATTGTCTGCAGTGCATATTGGAAATCCCAAGACATTGGAATTCCAAGTGGTGCGAACCACATTGCTGCCAGGTCTGCTAAAAACATTGGTAGCAAATCGTAAAATGCCGCTGCCATTAAAACTTTTTGAGATTAGTGATGTGGTTATTGCTGATGAAAATACTGAAGTTGGTGCACGCAATGAGCGACGTCTATGCGCAGTGAACTGCAACAAAACGGCTGGATTTGAGGTAGTACATGGACTGTTGGATCGTGTCATGCAATTGCTTTCCGTACCATGGAAAACAGGCGATGCCGAAAATGGCTATTATCTTCAAGCTACAGATGGTAAGCTAGTACATACTATACATATATATATATATAAATATATATATACATATATATATCGATTTATATACATAGTACATATATATTTTAAAAATAATAATTATATACATCTTTCGCCATAGATCCCAGCTACTTTCCGGGTCGTTGTGCCAAGGTGATGTACAATAACACAACTATTGGCCGCATTGGCGTGCTACACCCCAGCGTACTGCAAGCTTTTGAATTGACCACGCCCTGTTCTGTTGTCGAATTCACCATTGAGCCGTTTGTGTAAAGAGCTAAAGATTAAATCAACAATGTAATTGTTCCAAAACTGTTCAAAAAGAGAAACAAAAACTTAATAAAAAGTGGTCACAAAAAAAAAGCAAAAACAAATTTAATTAAATACAAAACAAAATAGTTTTTTTTTTATTTCTTTTTATTTATGCTGTTTAATGTTCTTATATTTTTCCTTCAATACAATAATAATAATTATAAGAGTAATAATAATCCGTATAGTATTTTTATATCATATATGTATGTAGTTTCTTTTTTTTTTAGTTTATTTTTTGTTTTCTGCATGCATACTTCATCTTCATGTTTGAAGTACTTTTGTGTAATTTAATTTTTAAATTAATAAATCTATGAAATTTATTTTTTTTCGCTTGAAAAAAAATCTATATTATGCCTTCTATTTTTTTGTTTTTGTTGTTTTTTTTTTTTTGTTTTTAATAGATTAACAGCTGTTTCTGCACAAGCAGCATTAACTTCATATTTGTTTTTCTGTTTCTTGTATAATATTTTGTGTGATTCGTCCGGCGTATGTATGGGTATGCATGTATGTATGTCAGTATATATATGTTTTTGTGTGTGTGTGTGTTTGTATGTGTATAGTCGTGTATGTTGTTTTAAATAATTTTAACGAATCTTACATCATTTCATTTCATTTTTTTTTCATTACATAAATTTGCTTGCAGCTAAAACAATGTTTAAAACAAACAAACCAAACAGGCAAAAAAAAAAAGTACATCAATTTTTCCATTTTCATTCTTCATATACTCTTATACAATAGTTATGTTTCAACGCTGTTTAAAGTTAATTTTATATCTTGTATTTATTTTATGCAAGTGTAGGCCATGTAGCGCAAACATACATACTTAATTCTTCTCAGTGTTTCGTATGTACGTAGTACGTATCGTATGTATGTCTATGTATATATATTTATATATATAATATAAATTTATTTTCGTTTTTTTAATTTATTTATTTTTGTTTTCTTTTTAATTCGATATTTTTTTTTTTATCATTTTACAAAGCATTTTAACTGCCAGATGCCATATCATTGGGCTCCTGCTGCTGCAGCTCTCTGGGCTGCTCGTTTTGCAGGCTATCGAATTTTATTATCAATGTTTTTTGTTTTTTACATATTTTCTCATTTTTGCTTCATTTTCCATTTTTGTTTTTGTATGTATTTCTTTAATTTCTTCTCTTCTATATTTCAAAAACTCATTCTATGCTATGGTATTTGTTGTAGTGCTCTATCTCTAAAGACGTCCGTCCTACGCGTAGTGTATCGGATAAGCATTAAAAGTTGGCAAGCCGTTTTTTTATATTTTTCTTTTTGCATATTTAGTTTTTTCTTTTTTTTATTTTCTTATTATTCTTTTTAAACTTGATTTTCATCGTCTATGCAATTCTTGAAGTGTAATTAATATTTGTAATTAAATTTTTATTTTATTTTATTTTTTTTTTTAAATGGAATATTAAAACGTTTTCTCGACTTGTAAGTGTATATTGTGTGTTTTTATGTGTGCTGTTTTAATGCTCCTTTCACATCATTAATTTAATAAAGCAATTCAAAAAATTTCTACTAGCTACATTTGTTCCAATATCTTCTTTCCGTTCTTTGACGGAGAAGAATATCCAATAATCGGACAAATATTACAAACCAAAAAACAAATTTCAATCAAATTTTTTGTTTAGTTTGTATAGTTTCCATGTGTGTGGTGTTTGTGTGTGTGTGTATTTCGTGATTAACTTGTTCTTAGCTAAAGACATAAGTAAATTTGAATACATTCGCTCATAATTGTTTTGTTTTTAGTTAGATTTCTTTCAAATATGTAACAGTATTTGCTTGTGTAATTAATGTTTAAGCTTCAGTGTCACCTATGTGTGTGTGTTTATATGTGTGCTTGTAGTTGTAATAATATATACTATAATAGTTAGTAGTTTAAGTAATTACATTCTTGTAGTTGGCGGCGCACTTCATTTTTAATTCGTTTTCATTTTTTAATTAATATTATTATTATTATTTATCTAGAGTTCGATTTGTCACCTATGTATGTAACGCACGTCGTGTGTGACCTGTAATCTATAATGTTTAACTGCCCGTTGAAGGAAAAGGAGAGAAAGTGCGCGACGAGCGCCTATACAACATTCACAGCTTTCGATTTTTAAATTTCATTAATCATGTGTTTGTTTGTGTGTCTGTGATGGATGTGTATTTATATCATCAATTTGATTTGAATTTGTTTCTTTGTTTGTGTGTATTTTTAAATATTAGTTAGTTTAATTCTGGTGTAAAGCTTTCACTGATTTTAAATTCATTTAATTTATAAGTTTGTTTCTAGTTTTCTTTGTTCATGTGAAATTATAAATTAATATTTTCTATTTTTTGTTTTTTGTTAATTTTAAGATCTTATTAAATAATATTGTTCAAATAATATTTAATCATAAATAAATTGATCATATTTATATTATTCATCTTCATTATTTTCATAATTTCTGCTGTTTATGTTTTGAGTGTTTAAAGATTTTCCGATAATATTAGTGTATATGTTGTATAAGTTAAGTTTCCTGTGAATATTTGAAGTGGTTCAAAATAATAAAACTATAATTTGTAACTATGAACAAGGCCAGATTCTTTATGATTGCTGCATTTTTTTTTTTAGAATTGGACATTGATTGCGTAATTGCTATTGTTTTGTTTAGTGTTAATAGTTTTGTGTATATGTCGCTCTGTGCGCTTATTGTGTGTGGTGTGTTTTGTGTGTGCTGTGTGTGTGTGTGGTGTGTTTTGTGTGTGTTGTGTATGTGTGATTGCGCGTGTATTTATGTTTGTGTGTGTGTTTGTATAGCGTGTATATTGTTTATGTTTTGTAGTGTTTAGTTATTAGTTTCTGCAGCCGCATATAAAGCTTAGAAAAACAATAAAATTAATTATTCGACAATTTCATATATCTTTTGACGGTTCTGCCTATATATTGTGTTCTTTTTTTTTTACTGCTGCGCCTGCACTCGTTTGTTCTCTTTCAATGCTATTCTTTTCCTTTTCCTTCCATTTCATAATTAAACTGTGTAGTGGCTATGTCTGTGGCCAGCAAGGCTTAACACATATATCTATCTATATACAAATGTATAAATATATATTATATAAATATATATGTACATATATATCTATAATATATATATATATATATATAGACAAATGTATATAAATATATGCATGCATTTTGATGTGTTTTTTTTTAATCATCTGCTTCAATTTGTGATTGCTCTGACAATGCCTCTACATCTGTTTTATACCATCCTGCGTTCCACCAATTATCAACAACTTCCGCTTCCATACCTCCATCTGCTTGCTGTTCATCCATGGAACATCAGTTTGACCAATTCGTTGTGTAGTTAGCCCATGGCTGCTATATTTAATAATCAAATGAAAAATAACGATAAGCACACACACATATATAATAATATAGGAGAAAGTGAAACTTACGTGTTTCTCATGATGTTCCCAGGCTTCCACTTTATCGGGCAAATGTGCTGATACATCCGATGTACCGTGAGCTCCTACATAGTGTTGATAGCCGTATGAAGCTGGCATCAAATTAACATGCTGTTGCTGCTGCGGTGGCTGTTGTTGTTGTTGCTGCTGCTGTGGTGGCGGTGGAGGCGGCTGTTGTTGCATGTTATGATAATCCATTGGCATCTAAAATATATTACAAATTTTATATACATATTGATACTATTTTTATTATTATTAATATTATTATAGACTCACATTCATTGGGTCGTGCTGTTGTGGATATGGTCCATTGTTATAGGGCCTATAATGTGGCTTGATCCAATTTGGGGCTTGTTGATGTTGCTGATGTTGTTGTAATCCTGGTGGCTGTGCTTTCGGCTCATGTGCTGGCCAACGTGGCAATACGTTACCGAGTGCATCATCCATACCAAGTCCTGAGTTACCCACATTGAAGTTATTATATTTCCAAGAAGCTGCACGCTCGGTCCCAATGGGCCGTGGCATCTTACGTAAATCATCATTGGGTGACAAGGCTGATGGTGAGATCATACCCGATAAATTTCCACCATTCTCCAAATGTAACATATCACGACCACTATATGCTGGATATTCTAAGGCACCTCCATACCAGCGCTGTTGGGCAGCTGCAGCTGCGCCACGTGTACCAGGTGGAGCTTGTCTAGCCTGATTGGCAAACATATTGGACTGTTGTCCAGCTTGTGACTGATTGCCAACACCACCAACAGATGGTGACTGCTGTTGTGTCTTGTTGCCTGGCGCAAAGACAGATGAACGTGAATTCATTCGCATCATACCATCAACCATGTAAGGGGCTGTAGGATCCATTGGATAATTCAATGGTGCTGGTGCTGGCTGTGGTTGCTGCTGTTGCTGTGACCCAACCTTATCAAATAGCAAACGTTGTAGTATCTGTTGCTGACGATCAATCATGGCAGCATTTGCAGCAAGTGATGCTGCACTGGCTGCACTTCCAAAGTTACTATTCGCTGTAGATTCTGGAGGCGCCGACATTTGCATAGCATGCGGTGGAGGTCGCTGTATTGGTGCAGTTGGTGGCTTTATAACGCCTGGCGAATGAGTTGCAGCTGTATTATTGCCATCACCATGTCCCTGTTGTGTTCCATTGACAACTGCAGCATTACCAACTGCATTACCAACTCCGCCGCCAACTACAGCTGATACTTCGGTGACCAAAGGTGATCTAGCTGCATTTGTATTACCAACAGTAGCACCACTTGTGATTATGTTGAGCGCTTGCTGCACACTTTGCTGCTGATTGCTTTGGCTCTGCTGCTGCTGCTGTTGTTGTTGTTCTTGCTGCTGTTGTTGCTGCAAGGCTATCGCCACATTGCCCACTGGCGGTGAAGTTGAATGATTCGATGATGCCTTTGAGCTACCAACTGGAGAGCTAAGTATATTACGATTATATCCTGGCGCTTTGGATGCATCCGCCTGTGGTAGTACATCACCAACCATTGTATTAACACCAAGGCCAGCAGTAGCGCCTACACCTGTGCCACCAACAGCAGCGCTACCATCGCCGGCCAGTTTGCCCCATTGTGACTGTTGATAGTCGCTGAAGAGACAATAAGCGCTGGATAATTTGGCAGCTAACTGTGCACTGAAACTATCACCGGCCATTAAATCATTAATGGATGAATTTGTATTTATAACAAGATTCTGTTGCTGTGTATTGTTGGCGGCTTGTGATGATGGCATCTGTTGCTGTTGTTGTTGATGTAGCTGTGGTATTTGCTGCTGCTGCTGTTGTTGTTGTTGCTGCTGATGATGTTGTTGCTGCTGATGTTGATTTTGCTGCTGAGGTATTGGTGAAGTGTTACGTTTACTGGGTGGAGCAATGGGTGTAATTGAACGCGGCTTTGCATTATTATTATTATTGTTGTTGTTAATATTATTGTTAGATGCGTTCGCGGCAGCGGCGGCAGCAGCAGCTGCTGCTGCAGCCGCATTAACTGCGGCAACATCAGCCACATTGAAAGTTCCAATTGGTCCAGCCAATGTATTGTTGTTGTTCATATTATTAATATTAGTATTGTTGTTGTTGTTGTTGCTGATATTACTGCCCAGCTGTGAAGCAGGAACTGAATTACTGCCCACAGGTTTGCCACGCCCAAATGGTGCTACAACAACACTGCCATTATTACGTCCACTAGGTCCATCGAATTTCTTAGGCGACTGCGATACAGTTGGTGTTGACTTTAACCACACAGCACCATCAAAGTTTTGCTGGGATGACATGGATTTACCTTGTGCCACTGTTGATGATATTGTAGAAGAGTTCTTTTGGGTACTTCCTACATAGGATGCACTGGAAGAGGCCTTGAATGACGTAGAATTATCTTGCTTAGCCTTTGACGGTTGAGTTCCTCCGACTGCAACACCGTTGGAGGAAGTAGCGACACGCGACGTTTGCTGTAGCTGCGGCTGCATTTGCTGTTGTCCACCAGCATTGTAGGTACGACTGCTCTGGCCACGTGTTGAGCTGGATATTAAGGCTTTGCCGCCGGCGGCATTCGATTTGGAGGCAACAGTACTGCTGCGTCCGCTGCTGCTTGGTGTCTTGCTACCAGACGTTGCTTGCTGCTGCTGTTGTTGTTTGGTATTGTGCGTTACTGTTGCTGGCACACTGCTGTATGCAACGGCTGGCGTTGAGCTGCTTGCCGATGAGCTTGACGATGTTGATGTTGTCGATGCTGCTGAGGAATAGTTAGCTCCAATCGCTGATGCTGTTGGTATTGCTGTACGATTATCCCAAGTGCCAACAGTCATTGGTGGTGTTGAACTATTGCTGCTGCTAATTGCTGCGGCAGCAGGTGTCGCTGATGTTGTTGGTTGTGTTGTAGAAACAACTGAAGCTGAAGCTGAACCTGAACCCGAACCCGAACCTGGAGTTGTGCCTGCTTTGATGCTGCTATTAATGCGTGGCAACATTTGTAATATATCCACATCCGGATCCTTAATCAATGAAAGTATAAGCATATGCGCCTGCTTGGTGGCATCAGTCGGACCCTTGATAGTAATGCTGCGCTCCGATTGATTCTTTCCCTGTTTCTCCACCTCAATATGAGCTCCAGTTGTGGCACGTATGGCATTAATATTGCTGCCAGCTCGACCAATTACACGAGAAATGGCATTCACCGGCACTTGAACCTTCTTGCATGTCATCTCCGGTGCAGAGGAAGCTGGAGCCAAAGAGCTAGAACTGGAACTGCTTACCGCATTGGTTTGAGGGCCACTAGTAACGGCTGCACCAGCCGTATTATTGCTGTTCACACTGGTCACAGAGTTATTAGGCGTTACGGTTGTGCTGCTTACAGCACCAACACCAGCACCAGGACCACCAACATTACTACTAACTGCACTACTACCACTAACAGTAGAACCTACAACAGTCGCAGTGCTCGATGAATTCACAACAGTTGTTGTTTGCTGTACGTTGCTCTTGCGTACCACTTCCTTCCACCCATCGACTTCACTACGTTTACTATTTTGAGCGCTGTTAGCAGCAGAGGCAATTGAATTGGCGGTTGCTTTACGTGTTGTGGCAATATTGTTGAGAGAGTCACTGCCACCACCACCACTAACTGGCTGCAATTTACTGGATGCTGTAGATGAAGTTATCTTAGATGCTGGCACAGACTCTTTGGGTGCGAGATTCTCTTTTTCTCTTTGCTGTTTACCGGCAGTAGTTTCTTTGTTTGTTTTCTTGGTAGAAACTGTTGTTGTTGTTGTTGCTGCTGCTGTTGTTGTTGTTGCTGTTGCTGATGATAATGATTCGTCCTTTTTAGCATCTGCTGCTGCTTGACGTCTTAGTTGTTGCTGTCCAGTTAAATGTTGATTGCTGTTGTTGCTATTAGTGCTGTTACTATTGCTGTTTGTTGTTGCCTTTGCTGCATCATTGGTCGAACTCTTCTTGACAATGACACCAACTTTAATAGGAGTTACTGCTGCTGAACTAGTTGTGGCAGGTGCATCAGTGCTGCTAGAAGTCTGGTGTTGTTGTTGTTGCTGCTGCTGTTGCATTTTATTTTTCTGTTGCTGCTGCTGCTTTTTAGTCTTCTTGGCGGAAGCTGTTGCACTAACATTAACATTCTCCTGCTGATTGTTGTTGGCACCACGAGCTGCTTTTGTGTCGCCACTAGAGCAAGAGCCTTGATCAATACCAGAATCGCCTTCCTCACGTGGTACTGGCGCTTCCTCATCATCATCCTCTTTATCGGTATCATCGTCTTTGTCATTGTCATTATCATTATCGCTGCCATCATCATCATCGTTAGGTCCATTGCTCACCTGCTGTTGGCGACGTTTTTCCTCTTTCTTTTCCATTTTCTTCTTCTTCTTACGTTCACGTCGACGTGCTGCTGCCGCTTTACGACTCTCCTCGCGTGTCCTTTCCAAATCAAGTTCCTCCAATAATATGGATGCATTCTTATTGGCTTTAACGGCCTGTGCCTCTTTGGCTGAGCGAAGTATCTTCATGCAATCGTAACATTTCTCGATTAGCTCCTTATCGCTTATGGTGCCAATGAATCGAATCATCTCTTGATCCGATGGAAATTGTGACACATATTGTACCATCCATTTAACAATTTTGGTGTGACCCTTTCGGAAGGCGGCCATGAGGCAGGAAACACGACGATTGTCTTGAGAATCAATGTCCGCATTGTGATTATAAAGCAATTCTACGACACTCAAATGTCCGCCGTGTGCGGCTAACCACAATGGTGAATTACCCTTCTTGTTCTTCACCTCAACACTGGCACCGCGTGACAATAGCAATTCGACAAATTTCTGATGCCCCTTATCGGCGGCAATGGTCAGTGCCGTATCTCTGGATGTTGGCACTGGAGCAGCATTCACATCGGCGCCCTTATCGAGCAGAACACGGCCGACTTCAATGTAACCACCAGATGCGGCTTCCATAAGTGGCGTCAGACCAGTTTTCGCGCGATGCTCGACATTGGCGCGACGGTCTAGCAAAAGACTGACCACTTCATGACGTCCCTGGAAGCAGGCAAGTGTCAATGCAGTATTGCGATTTGTCTCTATCTGTGCATTTATATCAGATCCTTGATCTAGCAAAAGCTTCACAGCAGCCGTATGTCCATTCATTGCTGCCAACATTAATGGTGAAATACCCAATTTACTGCCAGTGCGTGAATTGATCTCTGCGCCATGGGTTAGCAACAATTTGATGATGTTGACATAGCCACCGCTAGCGGCTAAACTGAGTGGTGTATAGTCAGAAACATTGCGATGTTCTTTGTTGGCACCAACACTCAGCAGCAGCTCAACAACTTCATAACGACCGCCGGAACAAGCTAATGATAATGGTGTATCCTTGGTACGTTCAGATTGTGCCTCAAGTTCAGCATTATGCTTCAAGAGTATATCAACAACCTTCTCGTGACCCGCTGTGGCGGCCAATATTAAAGGTGTGAAACCCTTTTTGTCACGATGCTCAATATTGGCACCACGACTAATAAGTAGCTCAACCAGTTCTTCATGACCACCGGCACAAGCCAAGGTCAATGCAGTATCATGATTTGATTCAGTTTCGGAATCAATTTCAATTGTTTTGTCAACGGCAGCAGCCGCAGCTGCTGCTAGCTGATTTTGCATTTGTGCTTGTTGTTGTGCAGCCGCCGCTGCTGCTGCTGCTGCGGCTGTTGATGCCGGAACTGGCTGTTGATGTTGATTGGTATTAACTATAAAAAGAATAAATATGAATAAAAAATTTGTAAAAAATTACATATTTATGTTTTATTATTTAATTTGTTACCTTGACTTCCAGCTGGAGTTTGTCGAAAACCTGAACAGCGTCGATCCTTGCGAGATTGCTTATCAATTGCCTTCTTAGCAATGCCACCGGGCATTGATTTTGGTGCAACTGCAGTGGCTGTTGCCACAGCTGCTGTATTGGGCGTAGCCATCGGCCATAATGAAAGCTCATTCTGCTGTTGTTGTTGTTGCTGAAGCTGCTGCTGCTGCTGTTGTTGTTGTTGCTGCTGCTGCTGCTGCTGCTGTTGTTGCTGCTGCTGCTGCTGTTGTTGCTGCTGTTGCTGCAGAGCAAAAGGTGTATATGGCTGGGCCACTACAACAGAACCAGCATGCGTTTGTGTTGCAACCTATAATTTTAACATATTTTAGCATCAGATTATTGATAAGCAAGATAACTTCAGCATTATCCCGTATTTAGTCTCGTATTTACCTGATGCTGTACACATTGGGGAGCCTGCAAATGCGGCGGCGGATGGATCAAAAGTTGTTCCTGCAAAGTAAAGTGTTTTTGCTTTATGGCTTGCGCCATTGGCAATGTTTGAACACCAACAACGGGACCAGCGGCGGGTGTCTGCCGCTGTTGCAACAACAATTCTTGGGCCACTTGCTCCAATTCGCTTTGTGTTGGCGGTCGCTGTTGCTGTTGTTGCTGTAGAAGTCGCTCGGCCCGATGCTGAAACATATGCGGTTGTTGCTGATCAGTTTGTTGTTGCTGTTGCTGTTGTTGATCTGACGCCTGGTCACCCAACTGCAGCTGCTGTTGTTGCTGATGCTGTGACATAGATGGTGGTAGTTGAAATAGTAGTTGCACTTGCGGTGTATTTTTATCGCCACTATCGACATTGTACACAAAATTTGTAGCTGGTTGTTGTTGCTGTTGCTGCTGCTGTTGTTGACCGGCAGCTGCAGCGACGGCTTTAATGATACGCGCATTTGAATGTTGTTGTTGTTGTTGCAAATGTTGCAATTGTTGTAGCTGCTGTTTTAATTCTGGATCATTTTCAAGTGTTATTTGCTGCTGATGTTGTAACTGTAATTCAACAGCATTTGGAGGCAGTGCTGGATGAAGTGGTAGCTGTGGTTGGGAACCATCACTGTTCGGTGTGAAGGGCAATAATGCGACCGATGTCTGTTGCTGCATTAACAAAAATACATATATAAATGTAAACTCATATTTCATCATTAGGTAAACACGTTGCACTTACCTGCATTTGTTGTAATTCTTCAGGATCAAGTAAACGCTGCTGCAACGACTGTTGTGACTGCATGGGATAGTCGAGAAGCACGAGATTCGCCTGACGTTGATGCTGTCCATCAGCTGGTGCATCGCCAACATTTAATAATGCCTGCGAATGCTGTGCCGCAGCGGCTGCTAATAATTGATCTTGTCCGGCCCATTTTCCAGGCGATTGTGACCAATTGCCTGTGAATCTGCCCTTGCACATCTGATTAAGGCTGAATTCGGCCAGTTCCGGATAGTGTAGATTACTTGCCAATTCCTAAAAAACAAAATAAAATAAATTTTATTTTAAATATATTTTATGTATATTTTATATATATATATATATATATATATATATATATATTATATATATAATATTACCTTGAATATATCTTCCATTTCGCCAGTTATATCATACTGTGTGCTATCTCCGGCCTCATTGAAGTGCTCCAAACTACCGTACAACTCATTAGGTGCAGCCACAGGCACTGTATCATCTACAAAGAAAATCAAATAAATTGAATATTTGTGTTTCATATATTCATATATTCATAGATTATATTTAAACTTACCACCTTCATCTGTTTCCTGTTGTTGTTGCTGCTGTTGTTGTTGTTGTTGTTGTTGGCTTTGAGCTTTGGCATGAACTGCAGCTGCTGTTGCTGCTGCCAGTTGCTGCTGAAGTAGACTGTTAAGTGCCGCATTGTTAGCAGCCGCTGCCTTAATGGGTAACATATGCATTAGCTCAGCATTGGGCATATCCTGACGGAACTCGCACACAGGTTGATTCAACACTTCCGTCTTGGTTAGTATCAGATTCTCCAGTCTTGTTGACATTTTACGCTGCTTTGGCGGTAGAGCGGCTCCAGTTTTTTTTACGTCGCTATCATTATTCTGACCGCTAACGGAGACATTTACATCTAGGAAGAATCCATCAGCAGCTTCTTCGTCATCGTGAACAGCATCTTCTTCGTCAATATAATCAACATCTGCATCTGCATCAACGTCATCATCATCATACGTTAGTTTATCAATTTCACCGCTTTGGGTATCCGGTTCCTCATCATCATCGTCGACATCATCATCTCCTTCGTCTACTTCAGTAATGTCGGTCATCAAAATGGGTTCCGGTGGCAAAGTATTTTCATCAATCTCCTCCTCAGCATCACCCTCTTCGCTTTCAATATCAGCTGCAATCTCCTGCAGCTCTTTAACTTTTGCCGTAACAGCTTCAGCCAATTCAGCTGCAGAGCAAAGAGTTGCTAAATTTTTTAGCTCTGTACGCGTATCAGCATGTTCCAATGATGGCTGCATAATAGTCTCTTCCATTTCAGGTGGTGTCTCAGTGGGTGATTTCGGTTGTTCCCCAAAAAAATTATGCATTTGCCAGTCCTGTAAAAATTTCAAGCGTGGTGCATTGGCCAACTTCTCATTGAAACAGGCCAAAGTGGAATGGCCACTTCTTGCTTCACTGACAGCCGATTCAAGTAAACCGCGAATGTCGCTCAAATCCGCTTTCTGCTGTAAGATTTCACTTGCTGTAATTTCTGCGGGCGACTGCTGTTGGTCGGTAAAATTATTATTACTACCGCCAGTGGGTGATGCCATGGGTGATGCAGGCGAATTGGAGTATTCCGCTGCAGAAGCGGTGGCTCGCTGATGCTGATGATGAAGTTGCAAATGTTGCTGCAACTGCAATTGGGTTTGTTGCATTTGCTGCTGTAATTGCATTTCCTGTTGCTGCTGCAATTGCTATAATTAAGTATATTAATTGAAAATTTTATATATATATATATATATTTATTAATTTAGAAAAAAAAATTTATTATCAAATCGAAAAAAAAAATGGAATAAAAATAAAATAAATAAATCTGAACCGAACAGAATTAGAAATTAGTTCGGGTGTTTACTATGCATAGTATTATAAAAATTAAAATTTGAAACAATTTAATTTTTCAATAAAAATTTTATGAATTTTATATTATGTTTCTGATTTAGATTTCAATTCAGATTTTCTCAAAATCAATATGTACAATATTTTAAATTTTATACAAAAGTTTCAATTCATCAATTCATTTATAAGTTAATCTTACCATATTATTATAAATGGAGACCATTTGGTTTTGTTGCAATGGCATAACTTGTTGCTGCTGTTGTTGTTGTTGTTGTTGCTGCAGTTGTTGCTGTTGGGCTGCTGCCGCTGCCGCCGCCGCTGCTGCTGCTGCAGCTGCTGCTTGTTTGCGATTATTCTTATTGGTGGCCTTCACCTTGGGCCGATCGCTAATGGCAGTGCTCTGTAGAACTTCCGAGGAGTGAGTGATGATGGCTCCTGAACCGCTGGTGTTGCGCTATAAATGCAAAAGATAAAGTATTATATATATCTATGAATAGTGATAGTCATTTAATAATTTAAACTTACCGCTGAAATTTGCGAGACATTTTCATTAGCAGTTGATGTACTCTGATTGCTATCACTGATAGAGGCAACTGTAATTCAATTTTAAATAAATATATATATTTTTGTATTTTGGTTAATTTTCGTTTATTTTATGTACCTTTTGGATTTGCTTCCAATGTTGCCTCGCTACTATCACCAGCCTCACAAGGAACATCAAAGACACGACGTCTCTGCCCACGTGCATCATCTCCAACGGCAGTTGCAAATTTATGTTGTTGTTGCTGCAGTTGTTGTTGATTATCATCCTCACCTAATGGCTGGGAACGAATTTGCTCGGAATGTTGTTGCTCCAATGGCAAATCAATCCCCTCCAATGGTAAATCAATGGTTTTCACTTCCGTAACTAGTTGACGATTCTTACGTGAACCGACACCCTTAAGCTTTGGCTGTTGTTGTTGCTGTGCTAGTTGTGGTTGTTGTAGTTGTGGTTGCTGTTGTTGTTGTTGTTGCAAAGGTTGCTGGCAAACAGTGTGAAATAGAACAGGTGGCGCTGGTGGTGCTTTTTGTGGCGGTGTTAGCGAATTAATGTGCTCCATATCAAGATCAAAGTGCTTGCAAGCTACTAAATGTGCTCCAGTTGGCGCCAATGTCTGTTGCTGCTGCTGCTGTTGCTCAAATCCAGGCTGTAAATGAAACAGACGAGACTTGGCAATAAGGCCTTCTTGTTGTTGTGCGCTTAGCGTGGTTAAATCGATGCCACCTCCAACTACGCCAGCTCCACCACCCAAAGTAGAGACATACTCCTCTGTGGCTGAGGCATCAACTGGTCCTGCTGCACCAGCCGCCGCTGACAATTGCAATTCACCAGCATCGAGAAAATCACCTGTACCCAAAGCTACAATATTATTTGGAGAATTTCCATTGAATTGCTGCTGATGGAAGAGCTGCTGATTATTAGCGCGTGCCGCGTCAGTCAACTGCAGGCCAGGAGGAGGTGCATTCAGTTGCTGTAATTGTTGTTGCAGCTGCTGTTGTAACAATTTCTGCTGCTGTGTTGGTATCAAACGCATTTGATTGCCAGCCTGAGCATTCGTTGACTGTGCATTAGCACCAGCATTAAGGTCTGAGGGTGAGATGTGTGGATAACGAAAGAGTAGCTCAACGACACGTGTGTGTCCACCTTTGGATGCTTCAATCAGCATCGTGCTATTATCCTTAAGCTTATGAAAGGGATCTGCATTGTTCTTAAGCAGCAGTTCCACAACGCTCTGATGTCCACCGGCACAAGCCAATGATAGCGGTGTGTGATCATTACTTGTCGTCTGTTTATTGGCATTGGCGCCCTTTTGTATAAGGAACTTGACGGTACACAGGTGGCCAGCGCGACAGGCTTTCATCAATGGGGTACGTCCACCCTCCGATTCGTGCTCCAGCTCAGCGCCATACGACAGTAGTACACCAGCTGCATCTGTATGCCCATTTTCACAGGCATGCGTTAGCGCCGTGTCGCCAGTTTGCGTCTCGGCGTGCACATTAGCCTTATTTTGTAATAGGAAACGCACCAGATCTGTATGACCCTCCTGTGCGGCTTCCATTAATGGCGTAGATGCGCCCAGTTCTAGATTAGCACCGCCATTGATTAGAAAGGCGGCAACTTCGCTAAAACCACCACAGCATGCCAACGTTAGTGCCGTTTCCTGTGTTTCCTCGGTTGTGGCATTAATATTTGCTCCCTTACTCAGAAGCAATGCAACCATTTCCTCATGTCCCTCACGTGCTGCCTCCATAAGAGGAGTATAACCCTCATCGTTGACCTCCTCAATGTTGGCGCCACGCTCAATTAACAACGTGGCAAGTTCTACATGGCCACCACAAGCTGCCAGTGTGAGCGGTGATTCAAATGAATCAGTTGGCATATTAACTTGGGCACCCGAATCCAATAGTAAACGGGCCACCTCCACATGACCATCCATTGATGCCTCCATCAGGGCCGTATGCATTTCATCGGTTTTATGCTCCTGATCAGCGCCAGCTTGAAGCAAGAAACGTACCATATCCAAATGACCCTTGTAACAGGCTAAGGTAAGCGCGCTCTCTTTGAACTCGTTCGAATGGGTATTAATACCGGCTCCATGATCGAGCAGAACCTAAAATGCAAATAAAATATTTATGAAAATTATTTGACAAAATTCACGTGCTGGATGGATGTATATAAATGATGAAATGATCAAATATTTATACATCAGATAAGATCAAACTTAATCACAGAGCTGCATTTAAAAATACCAAATATCGGTATCAATAACTCGAATAACACGACATTTGATAGCAACATATATCAAATCTCGGATTTTAATCATTTGCAAAAACATAAGAATAGTTAAAATATATATATAAATATATATTAAATCAATTACCTTGGCTACTTCAACGTGACCAGCTGATGCTGCCTCCATTAGTGGTGTATGCCCGTTTTCATTTTGTTCCTCAACGTTGGCGCCGTGTTTAAGCAATACTTTTACTACATCGACTTGTCCACCGGCACAAGCAAACATCAATGGAGTATTCCCTGTTGCACAATGTGCGTTAACATCAGCATTGTGGCTAAGTAAAAGTTTAACTATATCCAAGTGACCCGCAGACGCTGCTTCCATTAATGGCGTGGAATCCTTTTGTCCTTTGTCCTCCACCTGGGCTGCTGACATAGCCAGCAAAACCTTTACAAAAGAAATATACAAAAATTTACTTAAAAAACCGAAAATTTTTTTTACCTATCCTTGTCAAAAGTTTATACAGAAATAGGAATGACAGACAGACATACATATACATATATAAAATTTATATATTTTTTTTATTTTCATGAAATTTGGAAATGGTATTTGCCCACCTGGATTAAAAAAGTGTAATCGGAATTTGTTATTGATCTATAAATCATATTTAAATATTGCTATTCTATACTAATAATAAACACTAGAAATTTTGCTCCTTGGGTTTGCAATACAGTTAGCAAGTACTGCAAACCCAAGGAGCATTACCTCATTGTATATCTTAACAAATATTGCCAGAGCTAATTTAACCTATAGGAAGGCTTTCTTTAATTTAACTTGCATTCATTATTTTTATACTATTATACGTATAGCTATCTATTATGGGGCTCATTAGCACTATCGTCGATTGTGATTATAATACATACCTGTGCCAGCTCATAGTAGCCCGCAGAACAAGCCATTGACAATAAAGACTCGCCTTCATCCGTTGAGGCAGCTGCATCGTTGAGGTTACCCTTGCAAAGCAATCTTTTCACAGTGTTTACATCATTGTCCGCACAAGCGTTGGCAAGGCTACGCGAGAAACCACTACTGTAAATTGCAGGTTAATGTTATCAAATAATGATAATATAAAAATTATGTTTACACACACGCACACAACACAACACACACATACATTATTGCATTGCATTACGTGTTTACTGATTATAATTGAATTATACTTGTTACTCACTTTTTATCTCGGGGACTGCTTGCACATCGCATTTTAGTTAATGCTTGCTTAGTTTCATCAATTGCATGTGTGGCGTGTCGCAGTACTGGGGCTTTCTCGTTAGCGGCAGCTTCTAGCAAGGCAGTGAGATTACTTGCACGCTTATTAGATTCAAGCAAAAAGCTTTTAACCTCTGGACTATCCTCATCGTCATCCTCATCATCTATCTCCTCGTCATCTGCATCGTTATCCTGAAGAACATCTGTAAGAAACAATTTTTTTTTTTTTTTTTTGTATATTACAAAATCAATATATTTTGGATTATTATTTTTATTTACCAATTTCTTCATCCTCCTCTTCCTCATCACCTTCAGATTCATCAGAATCTTCAGATTCCTCCTCAGTTTCATCCTCATCTTCACGTACTTCGCCTTCCTCATGAGGACAGCTATCGTGATCAGACTCAGGTATATCATCCTGTAAACATAATAATAATAATATCAATAGTGCTAATTAAAAGAATTGCATATGAAGATGATTTTTTTTATTACATATGAAAAAAAAGGATATAGTCGTGCTCGTCAGTTAATTGGTAAATAAAAAGAGGTGGCTGTAAATTATATTAAAAGCTATAACTAATCAATAGAGCACATTCTTGTTGTCTAAGGCCAGCTATGTGATGTTTTGTGTGTTGGTTACAGAATCCAAGTGGTAGTAGTAGATTATTAATTATAATTATAATTATTATTATTATTATTATTATTATTATTATAAATAAACTGAAGCCCATTTTGTTTTCTTCCTGGGCATCTTTTATTTAGCACAGTGCGTAGATAAAAAAAACGTAACTAATTATTTTAAAATTGGCCAAACTTCCAAATTATATTTAATTATTAGTTTTATTTAAAAATTTGTATTTTTAACCTACGGATCAGCAATTGGTTAAAATTCAATTGGTTTAGTTTGGTAAGTAGAGCTTATTGAAATTTAAGGTAATCAATTTAAAAAATTGCAAAATCTAGCTTAATAACGCATCAATATTTGCTTCATTTTTTTAGGTTTTAGATTTTTTTGAGGCACTTATAACGCGAAACTTACCAGGAGATCTGGCCTTAAACACAAGAATGCCAATAGGATCTACAAATAAAGAGAAACGTAAGAAACGTACATAAATAATAAAAATAACTGAATCTAAAAATGTATGTACGTAAATTAAACCCATCAACATTACATATTGAAAGTTCGGCATGAAGGTCAAGGAAACACATGTTGATATTATTTTAACAAACTTCTTCAACACAAACTCCATGGTGGATAATGCTCGCCGCATCAATTCTTTAATGGATGCACGCATAATATTATTAATAAGTGATGGTTGAACCATTCCTGGCTCCTTCTTTAAAAATTGTTGCCAGATACCAAATGTAATTAGAACAAGAATTTTTTGTATTTTTTTATTGTCAAATTATTATCATAAAATGTGATAATATTCACCAAGCGTACTTTAATTAACAATTTTTGTTTGAAAACCAATTGCTATTGTTATCTCTCTCTCTCTTTTTCTCTCACAGAGTTGCTGTGGGTATAACATCTTATAAATTTAAAATTTGCATTAAATATAAAATGCCAATATTGCCAGATCGCAATAAAATTATAAAGAAAAAATACATAAACAACAACAAAAGTGATGTTACCTGAATGTTTTTTGCTTTCATTCATTACCATTCCATTTTTTTTTTCATAAAGCAACATTCACACATATAAAAAAAATATTCGATTTTGTGGTTATGTACTAGCACATACATATGTATGTGTTTTTTGCGAATGTGTAGTGCTCGCTGGTTTTTCGGTTTCTTTTCATTACAAATTCGCAAGTCAAAGAGGAAAACCAAATCGGTTTCTTTGGAATTTGAAGAATTGCATGACTCATGCCAGTTGCTTGCACAGCAATAGAGTTTTAAAAACTTATACGTCTGACGAGACGCTTAGGTACATTTTGATTTAGATATGTACATACATATATTATATATATAATATATTATATATATAATATATTAATATATTATATATATATTATATATAATTACAGACGTATGAATTAATTACTTCACACGCTAAAAATTAAATAATTATATTTATACGAAATTATCGTAACGGGGCCAAATGTATCTAGCTTAACCTTTAATAAATAACAGCGACTGCAGTGGCAGCAGAGAAATTATTTATCCGTGTATATAGCAGCATATGTTTATGCATGTGTATTTGTATATGCACCAATACATTCTTATGTACATATGTTGCGAGAGAAGCAAAAAATAAAGAACGAAATTCAAACGAGTTCAATCGCCGCCGCAGTCGCCTTCACAGCCACGACATGATTTTTCTGTTACTCGTGCGTGCGTTTGTCTCTTTGACTTGAATTTTGTTGGTCAGTTTTCTCGTTACGAGCATTGCAAGTATGCGTGTATGTGCATTATATATGAGTGCACATGTGCAAGTATTTGCATATTGTACAAACATCATAAATATAATGTTCAATGCAACGCCCGAAATTTGCAAATACTTTTCATATTTTATTTATTATATGTATGGTATTACTAGGTCATTAAACTACATCAATTTTCTACCATGAATATACATACATACATACCTATGTTTATGCATATATATAAGCTTATATACTTCTTTTATTATTATTATTATTTTTTGTATTTTTTTTCTGCTTTGTAATTTTGCGCATTTTCTCTTCACACACGATTTCACTCACAACAGCAACGAATAACAGCAGTGAGGGCGACTGGCGTTGCCAGATAGATCAAATGAATAGTGTAATTTTAACCTGCAAAACAACAACGCGGCATTCTAAATGCCCCTAATTCAAATTCAACGAGAAACGTTGTGTCTCTCTCTCATTGTATGTAAATATTCTGTTACTATTCTACTCTATTAAATACACAAGAAAGTGAGTCAGAGTCAGATAAAAGACTCATCCCAGTAGTCAATGGGTGGGCATATCGGTTAATTGAACCGCAAAAACAATGAAAGAATTGGCTAATGACCTTTGATTTGTTGAGTAGACAGCATTTTTTCACAAACATATACACATGTACATATATTGCACACACATGTGCTAAATCTACAAAAGGCCAGACAAAGAAATATATACATACACATACACATTCACCCTAAACAGCTGCACAGCTGATTTATGAACATACAAATACACAAACACATAGGCGGCAAAGCAAATGTAATTCGCATCAAAAAGAAAAAGGCTTAAATCAACGACGAGTCATACGAATTGTTACTCGAAACGGAACAGGTTTTTCACAACAATCTCAGAAGTGGTAGGTAGGTAAAGTGTATTCACAAAAATTCATTTGAAAAATTGTGAATAACGGGTATTTTGTGGCACTATTTCAAATTGATTTCAAGCAAAATAATGTATTGAAAAAACAAAAAACGAGTGTGAACTATATGAATATACACCTGTGAATCGCACTATAAATTCAAATGAAAATTATACGAAACAAAAAACGTTTAGCCCACCCATATACATATACATACATACACAGGAATACTTATATATTAACAAATACCTCTGCACACCAATGCATTCTCTGTATGTTCTATAAATAATAAATTTCTTTCACACACGTTCGGTAAGGTAAGCAGCTGTTTTTGGTTGATAACAAAGTGAAGAGTGATTTGCATGCGAATTAAATGTTAAATACTTTATATCTTATCTAAAATAAGCATTCAAATGACATTCAAAATCGAATGTACTCGGATATGCAGTGAACCCAACAATTTACTTTTCAAATACGAGGACAACATTAAGGATTTCATATAGATTATCAAATGGAATCGTCTTTCAATTAATATTGGAGAGTTACTCCAAGCGACAAACTAGTTTGACGGAATTGTTTAAAACGTACAAAAGATCGAAAATGAAAACGTAAAATATGCAAATAGAATTTATTGTATCCTGATCATAGCTCGCAAGCATAAATTTAAAATGAATCAGAAAATAAGAATTTAGAAAATAATGTTATATCAACATTTCAATTGGTACTCACCTCAGAGACAGACTCCTCCTCTGATTCAGAAAGATCTGTGGTGACGGGTTGCGGGTAAAATTCGGTATCTGTATCGGTATCCGTTGTAATAATATTCTGCAACGCCGAAGATATCGCATTCACAATCCCAACCGATGATGACAGCGGGGAAGAGTTTGATGATGTGGATGATGAGGCAGAGCGATTCGCATTCGAGATGGCGCCAACGTCCTTCAGTTTTTGCTTGAGCACAGCGACAGCTGTTGCAGCACTTGCACTGGCGCTTGCACTTGCGTTGCCACTGTTGCTCGATGCTTGAGTTGGTAAAGAAAGGCCACCAGCAGCGCCAGCGTTGCTATCGGCCGCAGCAGCAGCAGCGCCCATTAGCAAAGTAGTTGCTGCAAATTTAAACTGCGCTGAATCTTTGCTGCCAACTACCGTTTTTCCTGTAGCTGACGAGGTTGCTGCTCCTGCTCCTGTTCCTGCAGTATTTTGTTGTTGTTGTTGTTGTTGCTGCTGCTGCTTAGCTACCTGACGCTTGAGCGCTGCGAATGCCACTCGTGTTTTCCTCGAGCTGCTCGGCGTGGGCGCTGATGCAACCGCAGCACGGAATTTTGCAGCAGCGCCGGCAGTTGTTGTTGCAGCGGAATTAGCGGCCGCTTTAGGTGCACTTATAGTAGGTTTTACTGTGGTTGATGTTGGGTCACTTGTAGATGCTGTTGCTGCTGTTACTGTGGTGGCGGGCATGGGCGTGGCTGTAGGCGTGGTTGTTGTGGTGCCAGCTGTAACGAACGCAGATGCTGGCGTTTCGCCTGAGGCGCTTGTTTTACTGCCAGCCGTCTTAGACATTTTGGAGGAGATGTTGCTGTTATTATTGGCAGTGGATAATGCACTATTGCTATTGTTGCTGTTAACTTTTAACCTGACGTTGGCGTTAGTATTGTTGTTGGAGTTTGTACTTTTCTTTGCGGTCAACTCCTGATGATCCGCTGTTGTTGGTTGAGCAGTTGTTGTTGTTGTCAAGTCCTTGGCACCAATTGACGCAGTTTCATGCTTAGTAATCTTCTTGCTGCTGCAGTTGCTATTATTTGTGTTTTTAATATTATTAGCAATGAGCGCAGCAGCGATAGAATGACGAGCGGCTGCAGTTCTCGGACCGGTGCAATTTGCCTGCCTGACAACGTTATTATTGCTGCTATTGATGATGTTGTTGTTGTTATTATTATTATTATTGTTGTTATTATTATTAATATTATTATTGCTGTTCTTTGATGCTGCCACAACTGCGAGTAGTTTATGTGCAGATGCGTGTGTTGTCGCACTGTTAACTTTAATTTGTATTGATGTTTTTGTTGCCGCTGCAGTAGTTGCTACTGGTTTTATTGTAGCTGTTGTTGTTGTCTTTGATTTTTTATTTAAATAAGCAGAACGCACGTTATTCAAATTCAAGTTCAAGTCATCGCCATCTCGATTTTTCGCATCTTTATTCATTTTACTCTCGATTGGACTTCCTTTAATTCAATTCACGCGTGCTTTTCGTGTGCAAATATATGAATTTGATCAAAAGATTAATATTAAATAATAAACTACTTCAAATAATTTGACATTTTTGTTACTTTTTTTGTTTTTGCTTTTGACCATCGAAAAAAATGCCAAATATATTTCACCTAATTTTAATTAATTTTTTTTTTCTATTATACAAAGTGTGCTGCGTTATTATCGATTTTGGTAAGGAATGAATTAGATTATATATGTATGTATGTGCATTTGTGAAGACATAATATATATAAAGATAAACACATACACAACACTAACACTGTCACACATATCTCTATATATATATATATCTATCTATCTATATATATATATATATATATATAAAAATATGCACGCACATACAGTCGATTCAAGACCGTGTGGCAACGCCACATTCTTTCACTTCAGCATTGCACACTCATTCGTTCGTCATTGTACATATGTACACACACACACACAAACATACATACATATATACTCGTTTTAATTCTCCGTTCTCTCAATTCACGTTTTCGTAGTAACTTATTAATAAAAGAAAGAAAAAAAAAGAAGACAATGCGCACAGACAAATAGTAAAATAAAACAATTTTTTTTTTATATTTTTATATTATGAATTTCGGTTTGATTTGTAGCTTTTGAAAATAGGCAATCGATGCGCAATTGCTTATTTAGTTGATTGCACAGCATGCTTTTTATGCTTTATATAATCACACCGAATACACAATACAATTGTCAAGTGAATGCTGCATTTTGGACGGGTTATAATTTTTGTATATATTAAATTGCAGCATTTTATTTATAAAACTTTTTCAAGCATTTTCGACTTCGCCCCAAACGAGCGAACGCAGCCAAAAATCACTTTACACATTTTACAGCGACCGAATGAACCGCACGAACATCGCGTCGAAACGAGATAACAAATGAACACAGTTTGTCCGTCAGAAGCACCATACAGCATTTGAGTAAGCGAGAGGACGCTATAAAATCGAGCGAAACCACAATCACACGCACGCCAAAGTCGAAAAGCAGGCGGACGACGAAGGCAAATGAAGCAGCTAAGGAAAAATTTTTCTTCGGCACTATTATTCCGATGCAATTTTTCACAAATTTAATATTGCGTTGAATCTTTAAAATATGCACACTGCATGCAGAAGATATTATGCAATATTTTTTTAAATAGTTTCACGTATTACCGTTGCAATTTGTGGCAAATAAATTAATTTTTCAGCAGCTTAAAATATACTGTCTGTCATTTCTGAACCTCTGAGTTTCGGATCGCCATATTATTCCCGGATATTGAATTGAACTAGAGATGAACGATATTTATGAACCTGTGACTTGTCACAAATATTTTTAAGTGACGTCTAACTGTCGTCGTATAAAAGAAATAACAGTCACAGAATTTTTAAATTTTATGCTGTAAATGGGTTATATTCATTCATATATTATATTAATATAAATATACATTTTTTAGTAAAATATAGTTTTAGTAAAATACACACACAAAAAAAAAAATGTACAGTTGAAGTCATTATTGTTAGTGATATTTTCATAAATATTCACAGTTTTTACTCCCTTTATCGAGAACATTGAGAAATGGGAAAAATGAACCAATAATCACATATGTTCATATGTTTTTATAGCAATGTATTTATAATGTATTTATAATATATCTTGTTGCATAGAATTATTATTTTTTAATATAAAATTTGAATGCTTAATAGACGTCATTATTTATATTTGATTAAGTCAACAGTTTTCGCTTTATGTTTACATAAATAACTAGGTCTAGCTATCGCATGCGGTAAAGGAGTGCTCCTAATGTTAATGCATATGTAACATTTTTTAGACTTACTAAAACTTAAGCTAATGTAATGTAAGAGCCTATTTTACGGTTAAAATTAATTCTTTAATCAAATTAATAAATAAGTAATAATATACAAACGAAAAAGAAGAAAACCGGCAAAATAAATTTAACATAATGGCAACATAGCAGTTTATTATTCAATGAACGAACAAAATGAACAACAGTTGCAGAGTTGATTCACTCATTTATGGAATTGACTCGTTCGTTTGAACGTTCCGAACAATTTAATTTTGATGCAAACTACGTGTCCACTTTATTTTTGTAATCTCAATTAAAAGAAAATTTAAAATAAAATGCATACTGTGCTTACTCGTGGCAATGCAACTGTTGCATATTCACTTAGTGTCCTGGCATGCCTAACCTTCTGCTGCTTTCTGTCGACAGTTTTTCTCGACTACAGAACTAACGCTAACATAAATACTGTTCGCGTTTTGGTGAAAAACGTTCCGGATTATGGTGCATCGAGGGAAAAACATGATCTCGGTTTTGTTACATTCGATTTGGAAACGAATTTAACAAATGTGTTCAATTGGAATGTTAAACAACTTTTTATTTATTTAACTGCTGAATATAAATCACCATCAAATCAATTGAATCAAGTTGTACTATGGGACAAAATCATTTTGCGTGGCGAAAATGCCGTTCTGGACTTTAAGAATATGAACACAAAATATTATTTCTGGGATGATGGCAACGGTCTGAAGGATAATAGAAATATTTCACTATATTTATCATGGAACATTATACCCAATGCTGGTCTTTTGCCATCAGTGCAATCAACCGGAAAACACATATTTAAATTCCCCGCAGAGTACTCAACATCAGTTTAAGATACATTTTCCGATTTATAGTTTAATGTACTATTTTAATGAACTTGTACTAAAATAAAATAAAATTCTTTATATATATTTTATGTTTATGTTGATTATAAAACATCTGTGAAAACAAAGATTCCAAAAATTGTTCATTTGCAAGATAATAAAGCTGATCGATTTTTCGCAAAAAAATATTTAAATTCTTAAAAAAAAAAATAAATAATTAAAATAAAGTAAATCTCAATGTATCATATAATTATAATTGTTTGTAAGTATTATTATTTATTATTTGTTTACACGAAATTTGAGAAACATAAATCATTATAGTACGAAAATTGTAAACTTGATACAAAAAAAGGAAGAGACGCGGCCCCGTTGGTATTTTTACAATGAAAATATTTTCACATAAATTCATAGCTTCCGTCGTCAAAATTACGATTGCCAACCATTGGACCGCCGGCGCCCATTTGATTTGGTTGACCTCCCATTTGATTTGGTTGGCCGCCCATTTGTGGTCGGAATTGATTGCCCGGCGTCTGTTGATGTTGCAATAGCTGACGCAGTCCAGGATTATTGTTGCCAAGCATTGGACGAACCATGCGTTGTTGTTGTTGTTGCTGCAATGGAACTTGTTGCTGCTGCTGTTGTTGTTGTTGTAATTGCTGTTGAAGATTGGGATTAGGACCACCGGGAACACCAAGTGGCATTCGCTGTTGTTGCATCATATTCTGCATTTGCATTTGCGGTTGCATTGATGGCATACCACCGCCTCCATTACCGCCAGGACCACCGCCCATTTGCATATTAAGCTGCGCATATTGATTATAATGCGGTTGCTGTTGCTGCTGTGAATTATCCTGTTGCATTTGTTGCTGCTGCTGTTGTTGTTGTTGCAGCTCCATTGGTGATTTTCCCTGTTGTTGCTGCTGCTGCTGTTGTTGTTGTTGTTGTTGTTGCTGCTGCTGTTGCAACATCTGCTGCATTTGTTGCTGCTGTGGCATCTGCTGCTGTTGCTGCTGTTGTTGTTGCTGCTGCTGTTGCTGTTGTTGCATGTTGCCATGCGATTGTTTCTGCTGTATTACCTTACGCAAACGCTCCACAAACATCGCCTGATTATTCGGTATAAACCCAAGGAATGCACTACGATCGGGTGTATAAAGTAAAATGAGAACCTTTATGTCACAGGCGGGCGTATTGGCCATGGCCGAAAAGTGCACACAACCGGCAAAGCCAGATGTCATCATTTTGGCCAACGAGTCATGTGCCTCGCCAGGTGTTGGTCGAAAAACAACCATTTTCGAGTCTTTAAGAAATTGCCCACCAATGTTGCCAACCAAATGTTTCGGCATCAATTGCATCAGTAGCCTTGGTGGCCAATTGTCTGCTTTGATTTCAGGTTCACCTTCCTTGATATTGGTGCAGACGGTGCATTGCAATGAATGTGTTACTTTCTGCTGATCATTCTTTGCCTTCTCCGACCATTCGAGTAATCCTGTCCAGATCTTTTCACGCAGTGATGATTGTTCTTGTGGCTGTTGTTGCTGTTGATTCGGTTGTTGCTGCTGTTGCTGTTGATTCGGTTGCTGCTGTTGTTGCTGTAGCGGAGGTACATTGCCACCACCAGGTACAGTTGGCATCATGTTGTTAGCATTGGGATTAACCTGCTGTTGTGGATGTTGCTGCTGCTGTTGTTGTTGTTGTTGCTGCTGTTGTTGTTGTTGTTGCTGCTGCTGTTGTTGTTGTTGTTGCTGTTGCTGCTGAGCAAGCTGTTGTTGTAATTGATGATGATTCAACATTTGTAATCTTTGCTGCTGCAGTTGCTGTTGTTGCTGCTGTTGTTGTTGCTGCTGCTGCTGCTGTTGCTGCTGAATTGAGCCTACAGTTTGATTGGGCGGTGCATTTATTCGTGATATTAATTGCGAATTTGGATTGGGATTCTGTTGCATCGGCATATTGTTGCCGCCAGCCATAAATGGTGGACGCTGTCCTTGTTGATTTGGATACATCCAACGATTCTGGCCAGGAACAACATTTTGCTGGAAATTCGCGTTCTGCATTTGATTAGGCACAAACTGATTTTGTTGTTGTTGTTGTTGCTGCTGCTGCTGCTGTTGTTGTTGATGTTGCTGCTGTTGTTGCTGTAACATTTGCTGTTGCTGTTGGGCATTTAGTAGAGCTGCCTGCGAACCGCCAACAGGTTGTTGTTGCTGCTGCTGTGGCATGGAATTCGGATTCATCACCTGCTGTTGCTGCTGCGGTCCACCTGGTTGCTGTTGTTGCTGCTGCTGGGCTGATGTATCCATTACCATGCCTTGTCCTTGTCCCTGCCCCGGCTGTTGACCATTAGGATTATTATTGTGTTGAGCCTGTACAGGGACCCCTTGACCTGGTGCGCCCATTGCATGTTGTTGACCAGCAGCAGCAGCGGCAGCGGCAGCAGCAGCAGCTGCATTATTCGCCGCAATACTATTTGGACTTGGAGCACGTTCTTTGAGGCTGTAACCCTTAAGGAGAACCAAATGTCGTATATTTTTAGCGTAATTCTTGCTCGTTATTGGCTGATCGCCGTCAGCCTTCATGAAGAGCTTGAAGAGCACTGGCATCTTACGTGGCGCAATTATTGAAAGATTTATTTTACGCTCATTAAACAGAGCTGCGAGCTGTTCACAAGATTTGCCTTTGTATTTCCAGGATTCCATGACCGACATCTGGTACGGCGGACTATTGCAAATGAGTATACAATGCCTCTGCAGATTTGTTTGTTCCATCATATGACGCTGCTTGTTCATCTCATCAAAACAACCGTGAGCAGCAGCAAATCCTTCGGCCATATGTGCATACGATTCCATTCCTCCGCCCACAAGCGGCAACCTTTCAATAGTGTCGATAACTTTTTGTGGTTGCACATATGGTCCGTAGGTGGTACAAACGGGCTCGAGGAGATTCGATGCCGTATTATAGGTAACAATACCATAGAGTGTCGCATACCGTTCGGCAATTAAAAATTCACGTTCATCTATCGAACCTTGTGTGAAGTGTTCCAATGTAGGCAAAATGTAATTCGTTTTCAGTTCGTTTATGTAGGCCCCATTAATTGCACTATTCTCAATGACGAAGACCACATCGGCCAGTGTCAGCTGATCCACCTCCATGATGGGCACACAAGAAAGAAGCAAGCGGCTTTTTTCAGGGCATTAATATCAACGTAAATTGTGGACTTTTTCCATATCAAAACTTATAATGCGATGTTTATCAATTTTCGATAAGTTACCATTTTGAGATCAAAGATGGCACTGTTATATACTACCACTGTATATCGATAAGTTTTATTAACATGACATAGGGCTGTTAACTAACAGAGCTGTTAACTAAGTTCTTCACATCGGCAAATTTAATTAGTGCATCCCTCGCATGCGTTTTCAACGCATGCGAATATTCGCTAATACAAAGAGACTGGTGTATTAATCATTTATAGAAATTTGTGTATTTTCTGAATGAAAGTAACGATTTCAGTGTCTGAATTTTATGCAATACATTCGCCGGAATGTTGCCTTATTCAAACATATCACTTGGCAGTAAGTCAAAAAAAAAAATCAATACGCTACACTTTAATAGCAAGGTCTGCGGCACGTACCATATACAGAGAGCGCGCAAATTCCGTTAGTTTGACCATTTGAGTTCACTCATTTATGTAGTAGTTCCATGGTCTTCGTATTCAGTGATAAGAAAATTACATGTAAGACGCATGCGCGCTCTTCTTCGCATTATTGGCGGATAGCTCGCGGCCTATGTTATGCATTCAGTACTTTTACAGGAGTAAAGCCTCGCACAAACAAAAAAAAAAAAAAACAGTCGACGCTGGGAACTTGCTGTGCACGGTGTCTGTTTTGTGCTTGTGGCTAACGGTATTTTCGAGTTTATGTGCCGCTGCATGTTCGTGTATGACTGTGACTATGTGCGTATGTGTGAGTGTGTTTTTGACCGTTTGAATGTATGAGTGCCAATCTGTGTGAATTAGTGTGTAAAAGAAATACATGTAATATCATGACTATAGAACATTAGTTTTATTAATTGCCGAAAAAATATACATATACAAATCCAAAAAAAATTAAAAAAAAAAAAAACAACTAGTGCTAACTAAAAACAAAATTGCCGTAAAAAGATTATTAGATTGACAATTCAAAGTTGAAGGCGAAGCAAAAGAGAAACCGCAAAATCAGCAGATTCGAAAAGAAGTCAAAATCGTTGTCGCCGTTGCCGTTGCCGTCTTAGCGCAGGTGAGTTGCGGAATTTTGTTACAATGCAGCGACAGCAGCAGCTACAGCTACTGCTACAGCTACAGCGACAGCGGCAGCGGCGTTAGCATTAGTGAGGCCCTTGGGATTTTTGGGTGGTGGATTTTACCCGCACAGACATTTGCCGGAATGTCTATACATACGCTGTTGGAGTTTTGTCGCTGTTGTTGTTGTTGTTGTTGTCCTTGTTCGCCGACACTTTCGACAACCCAAAAATAAAAGAAAGTTTTCTTTTTTTGTGTTGCGATTTTTATTTTGTTTTTATCAAGATTTATCGACTTAACTCGTATTTACTTAGATTTTGTCAGGATGTCTGAAAATGACGCGAAGCTACATGGAGCTGCTTTCGAGCCTAGAGTACACGAAAGTTTTTTTTTTTTGTTTTTGTTTTCCCCCGTTTAATCTGCCTAACATAACAATGAAAATCGATTGGCATTGGCATTTCATTTCTTTTTCGTTTTCGGTTTTTGGTTTTCGTAATCATACATTAGAGCAAGAGGGACGCGACAATGTGCGGGGATGTTTTGCTGTTGGAAGCAAAGCAATCATAAACGCACGGCTATAAAAAGCTACTACACACACACATACACACGCACATTCTATATTGGCTTGCAATTCTTATGCGTGCCGAAAGCTATGTTAAAACGTTTCTCTGCTGTTTGGTCGAATATAACAACAACAAGAACAGAAACAGCAACAACAACAACAACAACAGCAGCATAGAAGCCGCAGTTTTTGCATGCACTAAGTGAAGTAAACGGCTGCGATTATCGTTAGGTGTTGGTTAACAGTAAAGAGCAAAAACAAAATAAACAGAATACAAAAAAACACACACACGCACACAAATTGCATATGTCTATGTATAAAACTTATATATATATAAACTATATATATATATATATATATATATATATATATATATATATATATATATAAAATTTGTAGTATGTAATTTACGTCCGGCAATTTCTACACTTTGCATAATTTCAATGTTGCTGTCGATGTCGACGTTAACGTTAACGTTGACGCTAACGCTGCTGCTGCTGACGCGTACGCCAACGCATGACCGCCATTTCTCTGCTCTTGATTTGCTTCTTTTTCCTTATTCTTTGCTCTGCTCTCTGCTCTGCTCTTTGAGAAATTATTTTTAAATTTGATGTGTCGTGGTTCTGTTCGTTGATATTCTGCTTCTTCTTGTTTGAATTGTTTTCTTTTGTTGTTGTTGCTTTAGTTTTTGTTGTTGTTGTTGCATTTGCTGCTTGCTCTCCCAAGGTCGTTACATTTGTTTCATTTATTTCTATGTTGCTTGCGGTTTTTACAATTTGTTTTTTTTTTCCTAGTTGTTTTTATTTTTGTTTTTATTTTTCTTGTTGTTTTTTTTTTATGTATTATATAATTTGAGTTGCGTTGCGGAGGACGCATCGCGATGCGCTTTGGCGGTTTCTGTGGCAAGTTCAAGTGCAATATATGTTATTCGTACATTCCACCTATTGCTCCCACTACTCCCCCCCCCTGCTCATCATGCGGTTACAAGTAAATGTTTTGCCAATATTTTTGCCAATGGCAATACACGTTAATGTTATTATTTTATTATTATTATTGTTTATTGTCGCAAATGTTGTTATTTTTGCACAACAACGGTAAACAATAAATAAAACGGTAGGAAAATTAATACAATTTTGTTTATTTTCACTGTATTTGTCAAGGCAAATCGAAGCTTGAAAATTCAAAGTGCACGACTACTTGATATTCTATAAAACACAAAAATTAAAAGCAATTTTGCACTAAAATTCATTTATTTAAAATGCATTTTAAGAATATACCCTATAAATATTAATGTTAATATAGAAATTTAGAATTTATTCCTGCAGCTGTTATATCAAAAATTCACTTGTTATACATTAAATGTCTACAGGGTATTTATGCATACATTTCTAGGGTATTCAAAAATAAACATGCAACAAACAATAATAATAAGCATTCGTGGTTGTTTGTATGCATATATATATATATATATATATGTATGTATGTGTGTGTGTGTCTAGCGCCACTGAGGCGCACAATTTTCCAACTTGCGGCATAGGGTTGGGTGTTAGGAGGGGGTCGGTTAAAGTAGAAACAAATTATACGACACCACATCCACACCCCTCGCATAAAGTCAATAAACAAGAGCCAGAAAAAACAACAGCAGCAGAAGCTACAACAACAACAACAACAACAAACTGTACATCGCGCCAGCTTTTATATTTCCCAGTGCGCTCAGTCCGCAAAGCTCAGTGCACAACACATTTAACCTACCCAAGAAAAACACAAAACCCTCATTTCTCATACCACTGTAAAAGAATTTCAAGCCCATCCTTTTACCATTCCCATTTCCCCTCCTTCAGGCAGAGTGTCTCTCTGCCCAGCACTTGGCCCTTGCCTTTTTTTTTTTACTGTCTTTGTTGTATTTGGCTAGAGTTGCTTTTCTTTTGCTGTCATTTATTTCGTCATTTATGCAAAACTTTATTGCTTTCTCTTGTTGTTGGTTGGTTCTTTGGGATTTTGCTGTCAGCTAAGCAAGAGAATGAAATAGAAAGAGAGAGCAAGAGCAAGAGCAAGAGTAAGAGTTGAATATTGGCCAAATCTAGCTCTAAATGTGCGCCAATTAAATGCATGCAACTGACTTTTGTTTCTTAATTTGCCATACTCATGTTTTTTATTTTTATTTTTATTTTGTTTTTTGGGTTGTTGAAAAGAAAAAGTTTTTTACAATTTTCATTTTAGAAATAAATATTTGAACATTACATTTTGGTAGAGTAACTGTTAGTTGAACAACATTTGTTTCTAACGTTTGAATATATTTTCCTAGCGTTGATTTCCTTTGTGCACTGGCGTGTTGCTAATTAAAGCCTTAAGGATATTTAACATGAGCTGAAACTAACTGTAATGCGAGTGCACGATTTGCACTTGACTTGCAAGCAATCTCTTTGAACTTTTTTTTTTTTTTGCGAGCCAAACGCCGCCTTACGCAGAACTAAAATACACATACGCATGCACACACACACACACACACATACACAGCAAAGAATAATAATTACAACAACAAAAGCAAAGGCATAGCGAAAAGTTAAGATAATTATGCGCAAAGGCGCAAGTTGAGAGCTAAAAAGTAAAACCGAGGCTCTCAAAAAGTTAACATGGGCTAACTTAGATCCTTGTCTCGTCTCCGCCTTCTGATGGTTAGCCAGGCAGTTTAGATTCTTTGAAAACATGCAACCAACAACAACCAACAACTACAAACAACAACAGAAGCCAACAGCAACAACAATGTTCACAAACATTTCTAGATGTGAGTGTGTGTGTGTGTGTGTATTTCTTGTTTTTTTTTTTCGACTTTACTTTGCCCCATGTTATGTTATGCATGGCTGCATTTTCATTACGCAGAGCTGAACTAGTTTAAAACGAACCAAGGCCACGGCTCGACAGACTTTGGCTTGGCTTGGCTTGGCTTCAGCAATCTGTCATCATCAACATGTACAAAATATGCAGAAATAATGGCGACGAGCCTCGTCTTGTTCAACAAAAAATGAAAAATAAGCCATGCGAATTTATTTTTACATTCATCCATCTTCATTTCAATCGAGCTTATGGGTCAATTAATGCATAAAATATAAAATATATATATGTGCATATAAAATGACTTTACAAAACATAAAAAAAAAAACAAAAAACACTTAAAAATATTTATTTATTTTAATAATTTTAACATATACTTGAACTTTGAAATTAACTTATAAAATAAAAATACAAACAAATATTGATAGAGAAAAAGCAAATTTTGCAAATATAATTTTGCTTTCATGAACTTTACCTTTGATAGCTATATATGAGAGCATGCGTTCATCGTAAAAATGTTTCATACACATAAAAGTAAGTGCGTTGACTTCTATTTCAAGCGCACACAACACACACACACACAAAAAGAAAATAAACACACACACGGACAAAGCAGCAATAACAATAATAGGAAAAACAACAACTAGAAGAACAACATCATTGTAAGCGCCTTAACTGCGTGCTGCGTACAATGGAGCGTATGCTTAATCCTATTTTGGCAGTTTAATTGCAATTGAGAGTAGAGAAAACAGTCCACATGAGAATAAAAGAAGTGAGAAAATCATGAGAAAATGAATGAAACAAAAAAAAAACTAATGTAGAACTTAACATGCTTTTAATCCTTGGCTTATACGCATATATATGCATAGATATATACATGTGTGTATATATTGCAATGTGTATAAGTGTGTGTGTGTGTGTCAATTTCCACATAATTAAGTTTTAATGGCAAGGCCATGACAAAAAAAAATTTTGCCTACTTTCGAGTGCAAACGAAAGTGTCGCACGAACAATTTCTGTTGCCTACTTCTAAGCGCTGCAAATATTCGAAACTTTGTTCCAGAGACTAGTTTTTTGGCAATTGCTGTGAGCTGGTGTTGTTGTTGTTGCTGTTGCTGTTTTTTTTTTCTTTCTTGGCGTAAAGCTTTGGCTCGTAGTATGTACAGTAAAAGTGCCAAGGACAAGGTTGACTATATTCAATTTAATAGCTGTTGGTGTCGTATTGTATTCGTTGCTTCTGGTTAAATGCACATTCTGTGGTGGTATACACGCAAACACACACACACACACATAAACATATATGTATGTATACATACACAGATAGATAGACACACCTGCAATAACTGCACGTGACAAGTGGCAACTGTCTCACAGTTTCAGACTGCTTGACAGTTCGACAGTTTTCTGACAGCGCTCATGAATTTTACCAGCAATTCTACGTTATAAAAACCCTGAACCGCAACCAAACCAGCTGGACAAGGTTGTACACAAAGTTATCGAAAGAAAAAAAGAGACCGATAGAGAGAAAGAGAAAGAAAAAGAATGATAAACAATAAGAGTGAAAGGGAAAGATTGTTGGACTGTAGGAGTTTGTATAATTTTAAAGCAGGCAAACAATGCTTGTGTCTGAGCACGAATGTAAATATGAGCTTATAACTGCAAGTTTCTTTGTATATGCGTATCTGTCTGTGTGTGTTTGCATATATATCTGTATATTTGTATGTGTGCTTATTCAAAAGTGTTCAAAGTGGCACGTACAAAACATGGCTCGTGGCACAAAGTGTATATGCAATCGTTTGTAGCCCTCACGCTGTGTTACCTTTGATTTATTCTCCACCAACAAGAATGAGACAGAGAAACCTTGAAATCATATTTGAAATTTCATTCTAAGGCTAAGCTAGAAGAAGAAGACGAAGAGAATAATGTACAAGTAAAAGAAAATGAGCTAAAAATATCTTTGTAGTTTTCTTTTTATCAATATTTAACCAAGCAAACAAAAATACTGCCAAGGGTAGGCAATCAGCAAAAAGTTGTTTTGTCCCATAGCATCAGCGCTCTATGCTTGTCTGTATATGTCTTGATGCTGTCAACATATCTAAATGTCATTAGCTGTTGTCTACGTGGGGTTGGGAAGAAGGAAGCAGGAACGAACGGGAAGAATGTATCTGGAGGCGTATACTCAATCAAAAATTGTATATCATATGACAAATTGAATCAGACAAAAGCACACGACGTAATTGAAGTGTATGCATAGCTAGCGGCATTGAGTCGTCCAAGACAAATGTTGTTGTTGACTTACTGCCTAGATAGATACATACATATATACACATACACCTACATAAACACATACAGAAAGTACACAGTAAAATATACACGTAGAAGATGTAAAAGCCAGACGATAGAAGCACCGAACATTTCATCAATTATTTAAGCATATTTTGAAACAATCTCATACAAAGGCGAAGTAGATAATAAAAGGAGAGTAAGAGAAGAAGGAAACGAAAACAAGAGACAAGTGAAAAGTAAAAAATGAGCAAAAATTGTCGTTGAAAAGTTTTTGAATTATTAAAACGAGCGACAAATATCAAAGAAAATTTCTAGAATTGTTTTATTTTTTATTTTTATTTTACTTCTTATAATTTCATATTGCTGAAATTGCCATTTGCGTTGTCAGTTTGCTCTCAGCTAACATATGATATATGCACTTGCACTGTGTGTCTGTGTGTATTTTTGCTTCTGTGTACGTGTAATTGTGTTATTGTGTGCGTGAGAACGGGTTATCTCTGTCTATGGTAGATAGAACATGTGCGAGGACGAGTACATGTCGATGTCACTGTCGTTGTCGTTGTCTGTTGTCTGTTGTCTGTTGTCCGTTGTCTTCTTCCTTGTTGCTGTTTGTTGTTGTTAATGTTGTCATTGTTGTTGTACTAACTCGTAATCGCATACACTGTCTGATGCTTGAGGCAAGTTTGTCCACTTACCACTAATATCCAATTAGCGTGTCGGTCGTGCCCTGGAAAGTATGCTTCAAATTATATATGTTGCGTGCTGCAATTTGTCAACCCCTATGAGAAATCGACTGGCAAGCATATGCTCAAAGACTCTAACACAAACACACAAACATACATATATAGAGAGTGTTTATATGCTGCGTTGTAGCTGATAAGGCAGCTCACAGCTCCCAGGGCATTAGCTTTTATTGTAAATTAGTTATTGGCATGTTACACTAAACGATAATGAAACCTTTTCTACTTCCTCTACTTCTTCATCTTCTTCTTCATACTATTTATTTATTTTTTTTTTTATCCTTGTCTTTCATCTAGCAAAATGTGCGAGACGTAATACAGTAAATATCATGCAGAAGTAGTCGAAGTGACGTAGAAGAAGTAACAACAAGAACCACAAACACAGCAGCAGTAGCAGCAGCAGTAGCAGCAGCAGTAGCAGTAACAACAACAGAAGCAGCAGCAGCAGCAGTTGCAGCAGTACTGCTTCATAAAACAAAACAATAAGAACTATTTAGTTTCATTGTTCACGTGGCACGAGACGGAAGCGGAAGCGACACTAACTTGTAAAATGCATTTACACTTTGAACGTAACATTAACACAAAATGCGACTGCACAATATTATCGTTATCATGGATGGGAAAGGTGCCAGATGATATACCCGAGGTAAGTTTTCTACTCATTTACAATTATGGACATGCACTTATACAAGTCAAGTCACTGAAATGCTATTAGTTGTGGGCGTTGCGCCCACTATGAACCACTATGACCCACTAGGCTCACATTTTGCCCATTCTCTCTCTCTCTCTCTCTCTCTCTCTGTGGCAAGTTAATATGTGCCATCCGTTCCGATATTAATACAATAAATACTGACAATATCCATTAAACTGTCGAGTACTTTAAATTGCTGCCGTAACTATTAAGTACTATTAAGTATGAGTGGCAGACGGCCATTAGATCGCCTTGCTGGCTTCTGCTGGTGGAGAGAACCAGTTAAATAAGGTCTAATGGATGAAGATAAGTAATGTGGCTTAAACTTCTGCATTGAGTCCATTAAACCGTAATTTTCAGCCATAATGCAACAAAAAAAAAGGGTTGAACATATTTTAAATTCATTATAAATTTAACACAAATTTTTAAGCTTACGTTTTATTTAATCAATTTTTACCGTTAAACTAAAGTTGTTTAACATTTAGCATGAATCATTCAATATTTTCGTACAGTGTATAGGTCTGCTATGCCTATATACATAATAATTGTAAAAAACAAAGTGTAACATGCATAGTTAGGTATTGATCGGGTTTTTTTTTTCTATCACACGGCTATTTTTGGATTGAGCATAAGGCATTTGTCAAATGGCTTCTCATAATGGTTAGAAACACATACCGGAAGTAGCGAACGTAACGAACATAATATACACAGCCTGACCAATATTTAGGTCTATATTTAGAGGCGTGTTATCGCGTTATATTTTATTTGTTGTTGTTCGCTATTCGGGCTTAAAATTGATTTTCTATGTCTTGATGGACGAGAGAGTTTTTTTTTTTTTTTTTTTTTGAGCATGAGTATAAGGGGTGTGGATATTAAACCTGATACCTTCTTCTACGTCTGGGATCTTAACTTTTCCAATTATTATGAACTTTCAAACGCAAACGCAACACAACAAAGCGAAAGTAAATGCCATAATAATCCTTTTTATATTGAATATAAAAATCCAATCACGTTCAATGCGTCGTCGTCTGCAGCATTTTTTTTTTTTTTTTTTTTTTAAGCTTATTTTGTCTTCTCGGTGTTTGTGTTTGTGTCTGTGTCTGTGTCTGTGTCTTTGTGGCGCCAAATTAATGTTGAGTGAGTGAGTGCCTCAAGTGGCTCGATTGTAACCCTATCCTATTCGTGCATTACACTTGCCCAACATGCGTTCATCTTGAAGTGCGTATGTGTCTGTTTGTCATTCCGTTTGTCCGTTCGTTCATTCGGTCGTTCGTTTGAGCAAAATTCTTTGGCTTGTGTTGAAGCAGCATTTGCTTGCGATTTATTTAACAGTTTTCAATTTCATTTTCAACACTCGACTATGCGTGTAAAGTATGTTTATCTCTGTATGTGTGTGTGTGTGTGTCTGTTTGTGTATGTTGTCTGGGTTTGCCAGTGTGTTGGCTTGTGTTATGTATGCGGTTTTAGGGCACGTGTCAGGGTTTGCGCGTGTCGATTCTTGTTCTCATTCCTATTCTCATTCTCATTCTCATTCTCATTCTCATTCTTAGTCTCATTCTCAGTCTCATACCAATTTCCAATTTCATTTCCCATTGCCAAGTGCAAGAAGGTTTCGTATTCTCGTTATGTCTTTGCAAGCAATTTACGAGCGATAAGCTGCTGTTTTAATATCCTGTAATTTTACAAATCTCAAGAATGGGTATAATCTCATTTGAAGAAATAACAAATTTTATTTTTACAAATTCTAATTTGCATTAAAAAATTTAAATAAATCAAATATTTATTTAAGTAAAAATAAAAAATAAATCACTTGATTTTACAGGGTATCCTTAGAAAATTGTCAACTTTATCAATATAATTTTTTTATTATTACTTTTTTTTTTTACTTATTATGTGTAACTTCAGCTTGGCGATAAGCAGTTGTCGCTAACGCTTTCAATTCTGTAAATGTTACGACTGAAACCGTTGGGAGTTCTGACTTTGCTTTTATATATAAATCATCTCATCTGGGTAAAAGATAGCAAGATAGCGAGAGAGAGAGAAAGAGACAGATAGAGCATTGCGAGACTCTTTAAATATTCCCTCTGCGCATACATTACATCAAAGTAGAAGTTAAAACATATATAATATATCATATATTTTTATGCCATATTGCGTTGCTGGACTTGGCGTCTTGCTGTCGTCTTTGACATCAGCATTGACAACAGCATCGGCATCGGCATCGGCATTGGCATCGGCATCGACTTGCGCCTCGGACATGGACTTCTATGGTCCTTGCTGTCATAATGTTTCAACAAGCACTTTAAATAGATGGATGCTAACTTGAACTTTCTCTGACGTATTGCTGTTTGTCATTGTTGTTGTTGTTGTTCTTGTTATCGCAACTGACAATAATAAAACTGAGTTTCTTAAAGTTCTACTCCCAAAGTTCTTGTACATCTCTTTCTCTCTCTCTCTCTTTCGCCAAGTCTATGAGCTATGACAATCAAATCTCTAGCACAATAGACAACGCTTGACTGTTGGAGCTTGGCAGTGTCAACGTCAAGTCAAGTCAAGTGCACAGTGCACAGTGCACATACATGAACCATTTGCCAAAACATCCCCGACCTATAAAAACTGCCAAAAATTGCCGCTACTATTCCCATGCTTGCTTAGGGGTTGCAAGCGTAGCGTAACTGTCGCGCCAAATCGTATACATAAATTGACATAACAAACAAAGACGTTCTTCCTTTCTGACATATACTTCGCCCACCCACAATACTCCCTCAAAAAAATAACTGAAATCGTAAAACGAAATTTGATAGAATTTCATTTGTATTTTGTGGCTTATATGTATGTATGTATGTGTGTATGTATATATATATGTGTATATGTCTTTTTCTGCTATTGTTTGTTTGAAAATCCAAAAATGAAGAGAAATCACAAAATATCATTGTCATTTCCGGCATGGTCATCATGCAAATTGTCAGAGAAATACAATGATAAATTGGAAATACACATTTCTATCCGATTGCAATTCAAAATGAAATGAAATGTTTAGTGTTTGCATATATACGAAAGCATGTGTAAAAATATTTTGCATTAGAAATTCTTTAATTTGAAAATATGTACATATGTATGTGTGTATGTGACAACTGTTATGCATTAAGGAATCTCTTTAAATTCTGTAATATGATATAATTAAACAGGGTAGATATTCGTCGAGTATTATTTAAACAGTTATTTGACACATTAAATTCATAATTCATTGCAAATGATTCTCGGAAAGTATTTTGCATATTTATGAAATGCTTGAAAGTATGCTACACTTTTTGTGCTTCCGCCATCAGATTTTGAATTATGCAAATAAATTGTAAGAGCGTAAACTTACGTAGATATGCAATGTGCGTTGTGCGACAGAAAAAAAAAAAAAGATGAAGATGAAGCAAAAAATACTTGGCATCGCTTAGCGTAATTAACTTGGCAACTGTTGATGAAGTCTACGAAAACGTTGCGAACGTTGGACATGGACATGGGCATAGGCATTAGTTGTGGGCTTAGCTGTAGGTTCATTAGCCAAGAAGCAGTGGCAAGAGAAAGCTAAGTATCATTAATAAGTCCTTTTGCTGACGTTGACTGTTCAACTCTTACACTGTCTCTCTCTCTCTATCTCTCTCGCTCTCTCTCTCTCTCGGCTGTCTCTGTCGCATCGCCGTTTTAATTACACACCGTAAAAAATAATTGAGTTCTTAGTCTCATTCAATCTGAGTGCACTGCAAGACCGGCAAATGACAGTTGAGCTCTGCTCGGTCACTGACCAGTCCAGTAAATCGGACTTCCTATCAAGCCTCCAGCCCCTAGCACCCCCTCCCCCCCCTTGTTTTAAGGGTGAGCTAATTCTTACTTACTATGCCCGGCTAATTATGTGCACTAGACTGTGCTTATGCTGCTGGCGGCATTTCATTTCATTTCATTTTTGTTTCATTTCGTTTCGTTTTTGTTTTTGCCCCATGGCTCTATGGTTGCAGCAACATTTCATGGCACTTTTGTTCTGCTTGAATCTGAGCTATGTGAATCCCTCTAGGTTGAGCAGAGAGGCGCTAGCAGAGACGCGACTGCTGCTGCGTTATTTATGTTTGTTTCATTGCGCGTGTTTTTATTTAATTTTGCAAGGACTATAAAAATGCCAAGCAACAGACGTTGCGCCTGCTGTTGCTGTTGTGGCTGCTGCTATTGCTGCTGCTATTGCTGTTGTTGTTGTTGCTTCTATTGTCCCTGGCCAGGTTCTGGCCCAGGCAATGCTTTTACCTTTTGCGAACGTTTCTACGTTTATTATATTCCTAATGAGCTGAGAATATACCCTGTATATATAGCTACGCAATGAGGTTTATGCATTGCAAGTATCTCTTTATAATAATTAATGCTAAATAAAATTTCATGACTCAACTTATTGTAAGCTTATAAAGTTTATAAAATTCTTCTTGACATTAAATGAGATTGTTTATACTTTCTTTTATTCTTTCGTGCACATACATAGATTTGTTTTTATATATGAAAGCGATGAGTAAACAGTGAGTCGAGCTTTCACAACAATAAAGAAAAGTTTATTGCTGTGCTTGTTTTAAAGCCGAAAACTTTTTACATACAACCGAGAACAAGCAACAACCCCGAGAAAAAGTTGTACACACGATGTTTCAAAACTCATCTGTCCGCACATTCACACATGGAGAGAGAAAGAGAGAGAGAGACAGAGAGAGAGAGATAGAGAGAGATACACACGTACATACAGATATAAAACGCATACTAGCTCGTTTACTCGTACACAGCTCACGCGTAATAAATGTGTTACGTGAGCTACGACCATAAGAAACGTTGAATTCCAACCGTAACTTACCCATCCTACCTATCTCTCATATATATATATATATATATATATATATATATATTTACCTTCATCTCCATTTCCACCTACATTTCCATCTCCCTATCTCTCTTACTCTCAGAAAAGAAATCGTGCTAACCCCATCATAGGCTGCCACGCATAAGCTGATTTAAGGCATGAAGTGCAGGCTTTGTTCGGCTTGTTGAACAGGTGCCGATTACAAGTGCCAATGCTATTGTTGTTGTAGTTGTTGTTTTTGTTGTTGCTGAGTTAATTGAAAAGTTTTTAATTGTTTAGCCTAAAATGAAGTCGACTTATTTTCAGATTAGTCTGCTTTGATTTATGGTCACGTTCGTAGCACAGTCAGAGCTGTAGCTATTATTTGCTGCTGCTGCTGTTGCTGCTGTTGTTGTTGTTATCGTTATTGTTGTTGTTATTGTTGTTGTTGCTACTATTGGCTGCTGTTGCTGACAGTTTCAATTAAGAAACGGCACGCGCTTCGATTTCCCACATTTTCTCACAACTCGAGGTCTGGCTGCAAGGTGTGTGGCTTTGTGTTGTGTTCTGTGGCATTCGCCCATTGGCTAAATGCAATTTAAGCCTTTTAGTATGTTTGCGGCAGAACTATAAACTCTAATTCAATGGATTCCCACAAGCACATACACACACACACACACACACATACATACATACATATGTATACAGCATTGCTCACATATTGCTGTTGTAGTTTGACCAGTTCAATCTCTAGCCAATCTCAGTGCTTACACTTGGTTGACATGGCATTGGCTTTCCGTTGTCTCATTGATTGGTTTAGTCCAACATTTTGTTTGTTCGTTTTTGGCTTGCAGAACAGAATTTCTAGTGGTCTCTGGCAGTTGTTGTATGTGGTTAGTTATTGTGCCTGCCACTTGCCACTTACCACTTGCCACTTGTGTCACAATGCCCGCAAACAATTGTTGCACACGAAATCAATCAATTATGTAAGTGACCAAGCTTAACTATTGCATAAAGCTTATTGAAACTGCCAAATGGCAATCGTATAAAACGTTTTTATTTTTTTTCTTCTTTTTTTTTCAGAATTATAAATTATATTTTGATTGTCTTTTAATTGAATCAAACCACAGGCTTTTATTCAATGCAAGTTCTATAAAAATAGACTGATACAGCTGCAGAGAGTAAAAAAAGTTATTTCAAATTAAATTGATAGCATAAACGCTTTCAGGCGTAATCTGATTTTCGAGTAACATTTTTTAATGACTTTTTTTTTTTTTTTTTGCTTTTTATTAAATAAAAAGTTTTTATTTAAATTATTTACAAAACGTAATGAATGCAAATATTTGATTTTATCACATTGCAATAAACGCAATGATGCTTTGACGATAAAGTTTCAGTTGTAGCTGGCAAATCTACAAAAAAAAAATTTATATTTTTTTAACAAATTTGTTTTTTGGATTTTTACAGTTTTTATATTTTATGCCAATGCATTTTTTATTTTTTGCATCACTTTGATTTCAGCTGTTGCCATGCAATAAGCTTCTGTGAAAGTTTCAATGTAATTGCTTTAATTCCATGCAGATTGTAAAACATGTTTTCTGCTGCTTTCGTTACGTATACGCCATGTGCACATCAAAACTTTTCACTTTGACAGACAAGTCGTAACAGTGCATGTGAATGTGATTGTATTGGGAATTAGGGAGAATAAAAAAATATAGCATAAGAAATAAAGAATACAGAATATAGCGGGATGAATGCTTGTGCATGGCAACTGACATGTCATGGCAGATGTGTAACTCCATGCACCATTAGTCAATGCCGTGGCAGGGAAGACATGTGAAAATCATTTGCTGTACAGTCTAATATCTAAGATTGCCATCTCTTTTTTTTTTTGCACTCTACATATATCTATTCTTGTCTAACAGCATATGGTCGACTATATGTATGTATGTACTGTATGTGTATGTGTATGTTATATAGACATTGTGTACGCGATGTAACAAAAGCTGAGTTGCACTTGAGCATGCTAAAATGCGTTATTAAGTGCATAAATATGCAATGCGAACAACTCATACATATAAGCAGCCCCTTTGACCTGCCCTTAGCTATCATTCGTGTACCCATCGCCATGCTCATCTTCCTTATGCACATGTCCGCCCACCTATCAGTCACCTCCTGGGCCCCCCAAACGCTTTGCCAACTGTCAACAATGACGCTCAGGTGAACTGACAAGCAGTAGGGCGCGATTGTGAGAAGAGCTTTTAAAATTTAATAAAATGCAAATGCAAAAGCCTCTGAAGCAGACAGACATACATACATACATACATACATACACATGTATGCAATTTCAAGTCTCGTTCGCACAGACATATGCTACTCTCACCCTTTACCTCTTTTACCTTCTTCTAACACATATCCATGACCCCTGCCTCTCTCTCTCTCTCTCTTTTATTTCTATTCTTGTGCATTGTCAAGAAGACAAGGCCCTCGAAAACCTTCTGAGTATATATCATACCTTCCTCTGCGCCCTATTTCGACACGCTAATGAGTTGGGCACGTCGCGACACACAAAAGCTGGCAGCAAGCAGCAGGCAGCAGGCAACAAAACAATATGAGTATTGTATGAATTATGCAGCTTCAGAAATGGATGCACTGAAGCGACTGACCCGACAAGTTGCGGTAATTGCGGATACACGCTTTCAGTAGCGTAGCAAGTGTTCCAAATACGTTTTTAATTATTTTAAATGTTAAATGTGCAAATAAACTAAATGCTTGACGATGATAACCATGATGACGATGTCATTCACGATGACAACCCGAATAAAAGGGAAATCGATAATTATAACATTTCAGCTCGAACATGAAAAAAAAGAAAAAAAAAAAGGATCAAAAAGGTGAACACGTGCATGTTGCCCGAAGGTAACGCATACATGTTTGACAATGTCTGTCTGAATTTTCTGTATAACAGTTAAAAGCCATTATTAAAGTTGCTCTGGCTTTGGCTTTGCCAATGTGTTAGCTTTATGTTAAAGAAAAAATTTCATCATTTTTCTATAACCAGATAATTTTATTTTTATTTTTTTTTTGAAAAAGAAAATATTTAAAATATATTTCAGCAATTTTTAAATATTATTTTATTCTTTATTTCGCAGGCTTAAAGAAATGTTTGCCTTTTAGTTGATAGCCATGCTCTATAAACTATAATAATATTTCATTTATTATTAACAATTTTTCTACAGTATAAAGCTTTTAAGCATTATTACATAGATGCTTAAAGATACTATATAGCCTTTTGCTGTGGCAGTGTAAGGTGTTAGAGCAAATTCTTACCAAAATATATATAATACATATTTAACTCACACCTGCAGCTGCATGTAGCTCAAGTTTTGTTGAGCCTTAGCTCTTGGTATATATGCTTCTCCTCTCAGCTGTCTCTTGTTGGTTGTCGACTGTCGGTTTTTCAAAACTGACAGTCGTTGGGTGTTTGCCTGCTGCCTGGTGCCTGGTGCCTGGTGCCTGCTGTCTACTGCTATATGCTGCCTGCTAGCTGCAGACTGTCACCTCTCATCTTTTGGCTGTCGGTTTTGCCAAGCCTTTCACACTTGGCGCGTGCTTGGCACAAGTGGCAAAATGTTGTTACGTGAGCATTAAACCATATTTTAAGTTATTAAGTTATTGACAAAAGCACACGTCACCCCTTTTGCCAAGTCCTGGGTCGTATTTGGTTTCCTCTGTAGTAGTCGTAGCAGTCTCCCTCTCTCTTTTTCTCCTTCTATGTTTTTGCTCATTCTGTCTGTCTTGTAGTGGCCCATGACTGACAGCCGTTGCCAAGCAGAACTCAGAGCGCTCTGGGCGTGGATATGAATGACACTTGTGTGTGCTGCTTATCCGTTGTTGTTTACAATGCCAATGCCACGCCCTATAGCTACAGTCATTCATATAAAGACAGACACACACACACACACATACACACAGACACACAGTCAAACATACATATTACTTTGCTGTATACGAGAGTATCTGCACATAAAAACTGTAAGCGGCACGCATAAAAAGAAATTTTCAATTTCGTTCAAGCTGCCGCCAAAGGCTCCTTTAGTCCAATATATTTGGCTCTTAAAGTCTTTATTTTTTCCTCGTTTCTCTTATTTTTGGGTTGTATTTTTTTTTTTTTTGTTTTTTTGGTGTTGTTTTATTTCATTTTAGCTTTAGGCTTTTGTTAAGCAGAGCAGCAAGCAAGCCAAAAAAAAAAAAAAAAACAACAATTTTTTTTGTAAACTTTTACAAATTTCAGTTGTGAATTAAATTTAAATACGACTATAAGCTATATTCTTACCTGGCCGCAGGTATACGCAGGACTTTCCACCTGACAGTGCTCACACTTTAACAGAGCATACAGGACGAATGAACAAACAAACGAACGAACGTTTATATTTCTTGCTATTTCTTTTTTTTTTTTTTTTTTTTTGACATTATTCGCTTCGCTGTCTGCCATGTTTTCTTATGCTGCCTTATGGCTGCGACATTTTTGTGCTGCATTTTTGCTGGCACTCACTGGAATTCATAATTTTTCGTGGCAAATATCATCTGTATTTTATTACATTTTTCGTCTGTGGCCAATTGGACAATGGGACGGACATAGTACTTCTATATATATATATATATGTATATATTCTATATATATTATATGTCAAGTTTGCTAAGAGCAATCATAATTGTTCAACTGTTACTAACTGTAGATATATATATAAAAAAAAAGTAAATATATATAAAAATTATATTGCCTTAAATATAAGAATAAATAATTTACTAGAATTATTTCTTCATTATTAATAAGAATTATAAAACTGTTGCATATTTTCTTAGTGTATTGCATTATTTTTAGTTGTATAAATATCGTAGAGTATCTGGAAGTCGTTTCAATTGACGCTTGATATGTATTTTTGCCTTCTGCAAATGACATAAAACAAAGAAGTTTTGTTTCTGAATATGTTAAGAAGCAGCATTTTATTGTTTCAGCTTTTATTTTTCATTCGTCTTTTGGTTACATGCTGAACTTGATGGCTTTCAGCGTTGAAACTGACCATTTTGTTGGCTGTAAGTTAAGAACCTAAAAAACTTTTGCGCTTGCAAACATCGGCAACAAGAGCGGCTGAAAATAAACATTCGCAAGAGCTGGACAAATGCTGCTGCTTAGTCGCACAACTTTTTCTATATATATATATATATGTATGTTTATGTGTGTGTAAGTGTGTGTGTATGTGTGAGTAAAGTGTGTGTACATACGTCAGCAGCCTTTTTACTGTTTCTTTTCTTTCTGTTGGCGCTGCCAAATCAACCACCGCCAACGACGACGCAGATAATTTGCCAAGAGAGGCCGTCGGTTCGAAAGAATCAGAGGTAGAGAAGTGTGTGCTGATCTGGGGGGTGTTGTGGTGGGGGTGTTGGGTTTTTGTTGGGTTTTTATTTTTTGGTTTGGTTTGGCTTGTAGAGTATAAGGGTGAAGTTAGTGCCATGACCTACTTAGCTCGGCAACTTTTTCAATTTGTTTGTCATCGACTATATATCTCTGCATGTGTGCGTGCGTTTATGTCTGTTAATGCGGATATGGGTGTGTTCATATATGCGACTGTTTCTATATACATATATATAATATATATATAAATATAAATATAAATGATTATATTTGTATACTTTATATGTACAAAGTACAGATGAGTGAAGAATTTTTTAATTTCACTATAGTTTTAATAGATTTATTTGATTAAATATTACAATATATACGATATATACATATAATATAAAGAATGTGCCAATAAAATTATACTGTTTAATAAATCATATGCAAATTATTGTCGATCCTACTCATGTATAAATTATACAACAGCAAAAAGCATTATGCCAAACATTGCTAACATTCGTTGTTTTACAGGATTTCCACGATCATTAGCTGCATTTTTTTTAATCGGTAATATTTCATGATCGGGTATCATTTCTTCTGATTTTATTGTTTCTTCTATAGAATCATCTGTATCTTTATCAAATTTATTATCTTGTGTTAATGGTGTTGTTGCTTGACCCGTCATCAGCATTAACTGTAAACGTTGTGCTGGCGTTAGTGAAACTTGCTCTTGTTCGTTAATCAATTGTCGATTCCAATGTGGTGGCGGTAAAAAGGGTTTATAATCGGTTGGTGCTGTTTCACGTCCTCGATAACCATAGATAAACATTTGCACAAATAATGAAGTGATATTGAAATCAGTTATGGTTGCCTTTAAGGTGCCTGGTGAATAGTGACTATATTCTGCTACAGGTGCTTTATAATCTGCAGCTGTTGAATCTTTAGTTGCAAAATGAGAGAATAGAATAAATTTGACGTAGGTTATGCAATCGCTGTCAATGTAATAGAAGATAACTGTATGATTTGTCGCTTCTTCGGTGGAATTCAATGATGTTTGATATGATTCATATAGCAAATCATCACCTGAAAATAAAATATACAAAAAGTACAATTTCAATTTAGAAACATTTCAGAAAATGTTATAAATATTTTGCATACCGTCTTGACGTTTTCCGAGTTCAATAATCTTGTCCTTTGACTCAAAATCAATATTAAGATGAGGCTCTTCGTATCCCTCAGTTGTTACTTCTTCTCTCTTCTCAAGATCTTCATAAGGTTCCATATCACCTTCAAAAGTTTCATCACGATTGAGCAAAAGTCCATGATTTATTTCTGGCATTGTCTTATTAAAGCCAAATATTTTGATGGTAACATCGAATTTATTTGGCAACATATCATAATCATTATCAGTAAAAGGTTCACTTATATTGTTGGCTGCAAGTTGAACGACGCCAACCACTAAGGTATCCACATAGCTGAATTTAACCTCAGCTGAAGTGTTCTATAAAAAAAAAATATATATATGATAAAATGATTTTGATATTTTTTCTATGTATAATTTACATGAATTTGTATTTTTATATGTATGTTATATGTATTGACCAAGGCGATTCAATCAAGCATATATAAAGATTTTTGTTACGCTTCATTGAAATTTGCATCAATCATTAGTTGATATAGCAACAACAACAAGAACAACAGTCGCAAAAAAGGAAAAACAGAAGAAAAAAACAAGTAAGAAAGCTATAGTCGACTATTTAATACTCGGCGCCCAACTCTTTACAAGTGTGAAAAAGAAAAAACACTAAGTTAATGTTACCGTCGTGTATGGGGTGAGAACAGTAGGCAAGCGTACGCTATAGAGACGCCTCTCAAATTTTGGTATTTGAAATGTGTATGACTTCCATGTTTATAATCCGATCTGTATCAAATTTTTACACAACGCCCAGACAAACATATTTTAACTATGTAGCAAAATTCATGTAGCTTGACTGGGTGTGGGTGCAATGGTATGTTCAAAATGGTTTTCATCGATTTGTGGAGGCGGTGGGAAGCGTGGCAAAAATCCAAAATAAACTTGATCTGCCTGCAACAACTTTGCAAAAAAAATGAAGTCTCTAGCTCTTATAGATCTAGCTCCGAGATCTGTGTGTTCATACGGACGTACAGACGGACATGCTCCAATCGACTCTGCTATTGATTCTGAGTCCGAATATATATACTTTATGGGGTCGGCCACGCCTCCTTATGGGTGTTACATACATTTGCTGCTGTCACAAAGTCAATATACTCTTGGTACCCAATGGGCACCGAGTATAAAAACAAGAAAGCAAAGTTATGTTCGGCGGGCCGAAGATTTTATACCCTTGCAGTCTTCGAGAAAAACTTTTTATACAAAAACTCAATTTTCAGCCTATGACAGTTTGTAGGAGACGTATATGTTACCACTAAGCTCAAATCCTGTAAGTCAACTGGATAGTTTGAAAAACAAAGAAAAAAATAAACATTTTCGGTCGAACTTTCCTATGGCAACTATATGATATAGTGATCTGATTAGTCCAGTTCCGACTTATATACAGCTTATGCGCATAAGAAGTATGTGTACCAAATTTTTTATTGAGATAGTTTTAAAACTGAGAAACTGGTTTGGGTTAAAATAGACGGATAGACGAACAAGCACATATGGATTTTGCTGTCGATGCTGATGCCGATGCATGTCTATCACGTATCCTAAGGAGCGTCACAAACTTCTATCTAAAATTAATATACAATCTGCAAGGGTATATTTAGTAAAAAAAAATCATTTTACTATTCACAAATACTCAAAATGTACTTTGTATCTCATTATAAATACAATTTCTAGTGAAATCGCACGTCATAAGTTAAGTAGCTAACATATTGCTATATGTATCTGCATATATTGAAAAACATTTATATTTTCAAATGTTGTTTTCCATTTCTTCCACTCATGCTGGGCACACAATATTCGCAGACTGACAGAAATCGTGCCAAATTGCCAAATTTGCAGTATATTTTCGTTGATTACTGTATGTATGTACATACGTTAGTATGTACATAGAGAGGAGGCATGTGTATGTGTGTGTGTGTGTGTGTGTGTGTTTGTTTGTTTTTCTTGAGTAAATACCTTTTCATATTTGTTTACTCTTTTATAAAAGGAATTTAGCTTTTGTAATAAAAAATGTAACATTATGTAGTACATGAGATTATTTTCTATATTCTTTACATTAAGTACGAACACAAATTATATTTTCATTCTCATTAAATTTTTAAAGTTTTTCACTTTTGTTTTTTTTTTTTTTATTATTTTGAATTGGCAAAATTTGCCCCGAGAATTGAGTGTAGTATACGTTTTAATGAGCATATTCAAGCTGTTAATTAGCTTAGTTTCTATATATTTTTCAAATGAAAGAAACAGAAACTATTTGCTATTTAGCAGAATTAATAGCCTAAAAACATTTGTCATTTTCCTAAGATTTATTTATTTGTATAATGTTTGTGCACAAAATATATATTTGTTTTTATTATTATTTTAGTTTATTATTATAGTTGACATTTTTTATATAATATTTTTTTTTATATATATATATTTTTTTTTTTTGAATCATCGTAAGCTCATAGGCATCTATTCCTCCATATCATAATCCTATGAGATTTTATGCCAATAGTTTGAGCATCTAATCAACAAACAAATATACTATATAGAATACGCTAACATAAAGATAGATATGAATATATGTTTATTCATACATGAACGACGAGTAAATATAAATAAATAATTACATATGTATTTACACATACATATACATATACATATAGTATGTTGCTGCTTGTTTGTTTCTTCGTGTTTTTTTTTGTTTTATGTTTTTATGTTTTTTGTGTGACGAAAAAAGCAAATTTCGTTTCTATTTTGGGTCTGAGAAAAATGCAAAAAAAAAAAAAAATAAGGCCGAAAATTTCGAGGGTTTGCAAGCGACATAACGATAAACTCACTTCATCCGATGTTATCTCAATATAAGTTATCGGTTCGATTATTTGATAATTGAACATAACATTTGGTGGCTCAATACTGCTGGCTGGACGCGAATGTAATACATCCCGTAGCAATAATTGATCGCCTTTCATTCGTTTACCAATGGCAAAATATTGTTTTCCCTGAACACTGGAAGAGTTCAAAAGCACTTGACCGATGATTAACAAGCATAAGACAAATGATGAAAACATTTTCATTATATTTAGTTAATTTGCGTATATTTTGTTTTGCGATAATATATTCAGGCACTTGTCACATGTTCTCGCAACATGTGGCACGAGAGAATTTTTAAATTAGAACGTACTTGCTGCAGCCAGCAAACGTTTGCAACTGATTTGAAAATTTTTGAATTCCCTTAAAATATATCGTATTATATCGTGTCTCATTCAATACATTCAATATAGAGAGCATGAACATGCGCAGTGTATTGATCGTGTGAGCAAAAATTGTAAGATCAGCTAATGGAGAATATGTAGAGTTCTATGTATAATCAGCTTGTTGTTGTTGTAGTCGCCTTTTTTTCGTTGAATTCGATTTCGGTTTCGCTTTATGAATCAATTGAATTTTTTTAGTTGAATATGGAAAGAAGAAATGCTGCGTATACTTGACCCCAAAATGTATAGAATATGTTTAGACATTGGGCAACATTTGACCAATCGTAATTTTGAACTCAAAATATTCCAAAATAAATAACCTACAATATGCTGCTGACTGACCGCCAGCGACCCCAAAAATAGACCCTGCTGCCAAATCAACAACCTTTTAGCGTTATATTTAAATTTGTCGCAAAACTGTGCAAAAATAGAACAGACAAAAAAAAAACCGAAAAAAATAACAACGAAAAATCAGCGTATTGTAATTTAGCTTGAATTAAAAAATGTTTTGGTTTGTAAGCAATATAAATCGATGTGGTAAATGTGATTAAATGTTGATTAAATTAAGTACAGTAGCATCCGGTTATAACGACTCTGCTTAAAGCGTCCGTCCGGTTACTGCGACTAAAACTCGTTGGCTTGGTTGGTCCCCATGGTCCCCGTCTTCCGGGTATAACGACGTAAAATCGTAGGTCCCTTGAAAGTCGCTATAAGCGGAATCTACTATATTTGGTTTAAAAGAAATTATGTATGTTATTTACGCAGATTATTTACTCTACAAATGAATACGAGCATAAAAAGTATAAACTATTTTCAATCTTTAGTATTTATATTATAAATTATTGCATAAATAAAATATTTAAACGTTTTAGACCACATTTAAAATAAATGAAGCATGTTAAAGCAAAGTTAAATGGAATTAATTATTAAGCTTTTAACATATGAACATGAGGATTTATTTCGCTTAAAATTACAATTCTATAGGGTTTTATTAAAATGCACTTTGCGACAGGGGAAAGTGAGGGAGAGGGGTAGAAAGATAGAGAGAGAGAGAATAACTTTGTTAAATGTTTCATTTAATTAAAAAGTTTATGTGTCTGCGCGCGTCTGTTGTGGGGCCACAATGATAACAGTGCATACAATGCGCCAAATGGCTACCACAATTTATGGATGCAACATGCCGCATATATGAAACCAACAACTATTTATGTATGTAGACGTACCTGTCTCTCTGTGTGTGTGTGTGTGTGTGTGTGTATGTTTTTTCTGTGCAGCAATGTGTAGCATATAGAACGTTGCATTGTGCATTGAACTGCAATTGAAAAGTGCTTCGTGATGCTGCATAGAAAATTTTATGCAAATATGCAAAATAATCTAAAATGAATGCATCTGCATCTCTGATGCAATAATGTTGTTTGCGCTTAATTATTTAGACGGAATTCATTTTGTGCATCCTGTGGACACACCGGAAGTTGTTGCTGCAATCAAGGTAAATTTCCGACTTTGCACTTCGATGAGCGCAAATAACAGGCACAGCGTGAGCTTTTGTGGCAACTTTTAACAAGTTAACAACTTACTTAACAAGTTATAAGTTGAATGTGGCAAGTGACAAGTGAAAAGTGGCAACTTTATAGCTAAGTAGAGAATCAAGAGAAACAAAAGAAACAAGAGAAAGAATGAAGTAGAGCAACATCTAAAAGTTGACACAGACAACTTGTCAACGCCTTGGCCTGTGATGTGACAACGGATGTTCAATCTAGCGCTGAGCTGCGCTTTCTCTCTGTGTGTGTGTGTGTGCTTATAAAATTCAATTATGACGCTTAAGAAAAGAAGAAAATTGCATTAAAATGCTGAATAAAATGACAACTAGGAGCAGTTTAAGGCCACATCAAGTGATTTTAACTAACTTTCTAAATCAATTTATCCCCCCCCCCCCATGGCAAGAAAAATATTTTACATTCATGCGAAAACATTTTCATTTTTCATTCAAGCGAAAATTGTTTTAATTATTTGCAGCAATATAAAATCGTGTGTGAGAATTGTAAATAAAATATTGAAATCAGTTTTTCTGTTTTTCATTTCTATTTCTATTTCTATTATATTCATATATCCGAATACATTTTACCAATACAAAAAAAAATATTAATGGATTGAAATGTACTAAAATTGTTTGGTCGATTGGCTCGCTTTGGGGATTAAATCATAAAAGAGCCATGAAAAAAAAAATATTGAAAAGAAAAAGAAAAAAATAACATTGAAACACAACAACAATATAATCGTACTACGATGCAAGTGGTATGTTCAAGTGTTGATTTTATGCGATGCAACGTTGAACAATTGGCAGCTTAAATTCTTCTTCAAATAAAAAAATGCAATGAAGCAGCATAGGCAACATATATATATAGTATGTATGTACAACTGTTTTTATTATATATGTTTTTAGAATTTGTAAAGAATTTTATTTTATTTGGAAAAATAATTTGAAATTGATTTTTTTTTTCATTTTATGCTACTTTTTTTACTAGCAAATTTTGAGTTTTTTGTAACATTTGCTAAAGAAAAATGTTGTGAAGTATTTTATAGTCGGATAATTTCATTGATTTTCTCAAGTGTTTAAATACAGAGTATGAAAACAAAATAAATATTTAGATATATATAGTATATATGAAGTATGTATATATATATATATATATATATATATAAGTATATATTTTTTTCAAGTGGCCAAATGAAAGGTTAATAACACTTTACAAAGAAATGCGTTTTTATAATTGGCGCTGTCATTGATCGATACGTTGAAATGTGCTACAAAATGCGGCTAAATGGTCGTTGAAGGCATTTAAGACACTCACACATATACACACAGAAAAGAAAAGAGAGAGAAAAAAAAAGAGTAAATAAAATGAAAATGTGTGCAAATTCCAATTGACATTGTGCGTCCAAGGGTGACAGAAAATTGAAAGCGTTTTTCATAGTCGGTGGGGATGATGTTCACTTTCATCCTGGCAATGTCCATTACGTAATTGCATTTGACAGCAGCTATGCATCAATCGAGCTAGTAAAGCAATTAACGCTTGACTATGTGTATGTGTGTGTGTTTCTCTGCTCATACAACTATGCAGGGTGCTATATGCGTGCTCTTAAATGTGTATGGGGGCATGCTACATGATAGTATATGAGCTTACTGAAATCAATAAAAAGTTATGCGCGTTGTGCCCCTTGTTGACCAAACGGAAATTACAAAATTAGTTGTTGGCATTTTAATTTGAGCCGCGTAAATTGGATTTGCCCTTAAAAAAAAAAAAAAAAAAAAACTAAATAAAAATAATATTGACCATTTTCGTTAAGCGGAGATTAGCTAAATTGGTTTGTCAAAACGACGCAACAATAAGACGCATTAAGTAATTTTAAATTAAACTTAAAGTTCGTAATGTGCTGCTGTGCAGTTGCGCTGAAATGTAGGCAATGCGACTATAATAGAAAATTATTATCATCAGTTGGCGCAGAAGTGAATGAAGCAAGTTAAACAAATTTAGTTTACAACTTGCGGCAAATATTGAGAGCTGCAAACTGCAGATAAACAGCTCAAGAGCCTGATGAAATTGGAATAAGTTGAATTGCGAATTCTTATTGAGTAATAACAAAATGACAGTGGCAAAGTGGGACATCTGCCGACGGGGTAATCCATTTTAGATGCTCGTTCGCATTTGCCTGTCAATTGTCGGCTGCTTAGGCGACCTGCCAAGCTGCTGCAGTTACTCGACCTGCTAGCACTGCTTCACTCCTCTAGGCATTTACAGGCAGCAGCTGTTTGAATAGTTTCTCAATCTGATTTTACTTCTTGTCTTTTATCGCACTCTCTCATTCTCTCTCTCTCATTTCTTATTATATTTGCAGGATGAAGGCTGGAAGCTAAATCGCACGAACTACTATCAAGAAGGATGGCTGGCCACAGGCAATATACGCGGCATTGTGGGCGTCACATTTACCACCTCACATTGCCGCAAGAATATGGACTATCCGCTGCGTACCAACTACAATCTGCGAGGTCATCGCTCGGATGTAAGTGGCGAGAGCACTTAATATATAGTATATATGTATTGTGATTTACATAAATGATAACTGAATGTTTCTATTTACAGGTAATACTCGTTAAATGGAATGAACCGTATCAGAAACTTGCGTCCTGTGACAGTTCGGGTATTATATTTGTCTGGATCAAATATGAAGGACGCTGGTCTATTGAATTGATCAATGATCGTAATACTCCAGTAACACATTTCTCCTGGTCACACGATGGTCGCATGGCGCTCATCTGTTATCAAGATGGCTTTGTTCTGGTCGGTTCAGTGGCCGGGCAACGTTATTGGTCATCTATGTTAAATTTGGAGTCAACAATTACCTGTGGTATTTGGACACCCGATGATCAGCAGGTTTACTTTGGCACCACACAGGGTCAAGTGATTGTTATGGATGTGCATGGTGCAATGGTATCGCAAGTGCAATTATCCAATGATGTACCAATCACATCGATGGCCTGGTCCTGTGAGAAATTTAAAATGGAGGAAGGAGAAGAGGCGGAACCTGGTGTAACCAATGCCGGTAAGTTTGAAGTTTAAGGTAATTTTCACATAATTCTTTTTTTTTAAAACATTTTTCCTCTTCTACTTCTTCGTTGTAGCTAAACGCACATTTGTGCTGGCCGTTAGTTTCCAGAATGGATATATTTATTTGCTTAAGTCGTTTGACGACGTCTCACCCGCACATATCAATACTTGCCTTAATGGCTCTCTGGGCATGGTCATGGAGTGGAGCAATTCGCGCGAGTTGCTTGCCGTTGCTGGCACATTACGCACGGGAAATAGCAATGGCAATGGTTTGACAGCGGATGCCAAACTGGATGATCTCACCATGTCCAGTTGCTATAATAATTTCGTCAAGTTTTATACAGAATCTGGCGCATGTCTATATCAGGCGCATATACCTTGCAGTACAGCAACAGTTTCGGCCATCACTTGGGGTCACAATGACAAACGGTTGTTCATTGCAACTGGGACACAGGTGCATATTGCTTGGGTATCACGACGTGTTGCCTCATTGCAGTTACTCTGCCGTCTGCAAATACAGGCGAGCGTTGGCTCAGAGCTGTTGTTGCCATTATTGCCATTGCCTTCTAGGATTAAGTCACTTATTGGCAATCTATTTGCTCAAACCATTCGAGTAAGTCTACATATATCATGGCATTGTATTATGTTCTTTTAATATATCATCTTTCATTTAGTGCTGTGTACCTGATCTCAAGTCACTGCGCGAGTTCGTTTCACGTCCGCCGCTTTGCTCGACACGTTTGCATTGCACCATGATACGTCATGATGATGACTCAAATCTCAGTTCGGGCACCTGTTATACACTCTACTTGGAGTATTTGGGTGGACTGGTGCCGCTGCTTAAGGGCAAACGCACTTCAAAGATACGTCCAGAATTTGTAATCTTTGATCCACAGGTCAATGGTATGTAGCGTCATCATATTATCAGTTGTCCAATAATTAACAAATATTTAAATTATTTATTTTAAAGATAATTCGTTGTATTTTCAATATGAAGCCAAAAGTTCGTCAGGCTCCAGCCAATCCACCACAACGGGCAACAGCGGGCGTACGGATTCCTCAGACAGTGATTTTGATGATCGATCACGCTTTGGTTCGCCACGAACACCACGGAAGCGTTGTGTGCGCGCAAAGCGACGAAATCAGAATGGAGATCGTGCCACAGGCACTGGCAGCAATGAACCGGATAGTCTTGATGAACTAGCGTATGTGGATACGTTACCCGAGGTAAGAAAATGTTTTGATCATGCTTTGTGTGTGTTTAGTGCAATCATTGAAAATATGCAAATTGTATTTTTTAAGCAGGAAGTCAAGCTGGTGGAGGTGACCTCCAATATATGGGGAACGAAATTTAAAATTCATGGACTTGCCAAAACCGTCCCAGCCAATTTAGGCCAAGTAACATATAAGACGTCCCTACTGCATTTGCAGCCGCGTCAAATGACGCTGGTCATAACGGAGTTACGTGACGATTTTCCAACTGGTCCCGATCCAAGCTTCAATCCAAATCTTTTCTCAGAGGATGAAGAGGAGCATCATAATTACAATCATACACATAATCATAATAATCATAGTCACACTCAGGATGCAGTGCCTCATGTTAGTGTAACCAGTGCTGTACAGGTGGAAACGGGGGCAGCATTAAAGCCACCGATCATACCACAACGTCGACTCAACGATAATGGCTCATCGCCGCCCATAGCGCCAATGTCGCCACGTCCAAATCGTATCTTGGCACGACACAGAAATTCACATTCACTGACCGTAAATGGTGGCAATGGATCATCGATTGGCCTTAGTCCATTGGCACGTGCCGAAAGCTATGATGATGATTCTTCAAATGAATCTCAGGAGGCATTGGCTACTGCCAATGGTAGCAGTAGCAATGCATCCACAACCGTTTTACTACATCAGGCACCTTCCAGTTCAGGAATGGGTTCAGGTCCCAGCTGTAGCAAAAATATAACACGACCCAAGACAATCAGCAGTTTTAAAAACAGCTACAGTCGTTCCAGCTCCAATTCCAGCTGCCAGTCGCGTCATGCAATCTCTCCATTGTACTGTGATGGTTCAGTGCCAACACTACAATCGCCAAAGAATGCAGTAGCACCATCAGATATTATATTTGAGCGACCAGCTGTACCTGCTGCTGGTCAAACAACGTTAATGTCCTACTCCAGTAATGCCGACTATGCCAATAATGTTGTGCAAGTGAAAAATGCGCTGATGTCGGAACCAGTGCGTTCGGCCAACAGTCATGTGAATCCGGTGCCACTTAATTTAAATTTAAATTTGGAACGAATGGATGCACGGGCTGTTAAATGTAGCGCTTCATCATCGACTTCAACAACAGCAGCATCGCAGGCAGCAACAACAAAGCGACGTGATATGCTCTACATTGATGAGGAGACACAATCACCTACACCCACCAACAATACCAGCAATAGCACCACAACAACCTCAACAGCCTCAACCAGCAATAGCAATATGAAACGTACTCCAACTGTGGTATCTATAGCGCCAGCATTGCCTGATTCCATTACACGAAGTTGCAGCGTGGGATATTTGGATTCTGTGGCCATAACACCATCGGATGAAGCATTGTCTGCACTACGCAAGGATGCGCCAAATAAACGCCTCATTTTGGTAGATAAACGTCGGAATCGTAATAAAAAACGTCAACAGCAGGCAGATGCCAGACGTAACAAGTTACAACAGACTGGAAAATCAAAGAGTCTCGATTCCTGTGACTTACTCTCACTGCAGACAAAACTGTCGAGCAAGGATCATGAACAGGTTGTCCGTAAACTCCAGGAAATATCGGATAGCAGTGCCTGCAGCAGTGCAGCTAATACTTTGTGTTTTAAGTGCCGCAACAATATGAATCCATCTGCTGCCTGTAAACGTTGTCTACCTGCAGCTAATTTGGCACTGGATGAAATTGCTACAGTTCCTGCTGTCATTGAACCTGTTAAAGAAACCAAAGCAGGTATAGCTGCTGTACCAGCAGTAACAAAAACAACAGCAACAGCAGCCACTGCATCAGTGCAAAGCAAACCGACGCCAAAGAAACGATTTGATGTTATCACTAGCTTTACGGATAGTCCACTTTTTACACGCAAACATCGCTTTGGCTATGGTCGTAGCAAGGATCTGGCAGCTGGCGGCAGCAGCACAGAGACATCGACACCCGTTTTGCCACGCAAGCATGAAAATAGTTTTAGTTTTAGCTGGCGACGTAAGGAACCAGTGCAAAGCCAAAGTCAACTTCAAGCAACTAGCAGCAATGGCAGCACATTGGAACGTAAACATTCCGAAACGGGTAATGTTGCATGTGGCACTGTAGAGGCAACACCAGTCGAAGCCAAGGCATCGGTATCATTGCACACTCAAGTAAGCGAAATCATTGCAAATTTTCATTAGTTTCAGCAATATCAATTATAATTTTCTCTAAATTTACAGGCTCTCACCACGTTGGAGAATATCATAAGTCGTTTACGAGATCTGGATGAGGGTCGTTTAACGCCTCCATCGACACCACAACGTTTGCCACGCAGTTCACCAGCTTCACCAGCGGCTAGTAAAAAGAATAAACGACAACAGAGCAATTCTCCCATTCGACATATACTCAACTCGCCGCTGTTAAATCGACGCCAGCGCAAGAAGCCGAGCATCATTGAGAGTTCCGATGATGAAGGCAATCAGACCAATGGTTCGGGTGAAGAAATGGGCAATGGTGGCAATGGCAAACAGTATCGCGATCTAGAGACATTCCAAAAAGCGCAGCTGCGTCAAAAGGTCAGTTGAATAAATTAATAAAAAAAAAAAATAGAATCTTGTCTAAGACAATTTTTGTTATATGCAGCTTAAACGTGGCAAGATTGAACCGAATGGCAGTGCTAGTTGCATTAATCCAGCACCTGTGCGTCGCGAATTTGTTATGCACAACAAGGCGCCCATGTGGAATGAGATGAGTCAAGTATATCAACTGGATTTTGGTGGTCGTGTTACACAGGAGTCAGCCAAGAATTTTCAAATTGAATTTCGGGGCAAACAGGTAACAATTTAAACATACATATTTATAATTTCTATAAATATTTATGAAATTATTATTAAATATATATATTAATTTATTATTACAGGTAATGCAATTTGGTCGGATCGATGGTAATGCATATACTTTGGATTTCCAGTATCCCTTCTCGGCACTGCAGGCCTTTGCCGTAGCGTTGGCTAATGTAACTCAACGTCTTAAATAATTGTGTATGGATAATGGTTATTGCTGTTCATCATAACGAAAAATTATAAAATACATATGTTACATACATACATACATACATATACACATACATACATATTACTATATATAGAAATAATGCATATGCGTATATGTACATATTTATGCAAAATTGAACTTTAAATATGCCACATCAAATGACAGTTAACGCCGCAGCAAATTTGCTTTAACATGAATATTTTTTATACTGAAGACGCCTTGCTATGTTTTTTATTTGTAAATATATTTATTACTATTTATATTATGATGTTTAGGTTTCTGTATCGAGTACCATATATATACGCTATATATATACATACATACTTATATGCAGTATGTATTTATTTATATATAGCGTATATATATATATATCAAGTTAACAAGAGTATAAAAAACAAAAAATATATATAATATGATATGATGATATTGATATGATATGATATGAACACATACCACCACTTGATTGAAGGTTTAGCTATTTAATATTGGTGTGCAAAACTCACAGTCCGATCCATTTTTTGTGCAATATTTGTATGACAAACTTTTTGGATTAAGTAAAATGATGTGTAAATGTTAAGCATTAATGATCTACGAGTATTTAAATTAACAACAAAACTACATACATGCATTATGTATGAATACGATAATTATTCAGTCGTTTCTTTTTTCTTTATTTTCTTAAAAAAAAAAAAAATTAACTAGTTTGTACAACAGCAGCCTGTTTTTTTTTGCCTAGAGCTTTGTTTGTTTTTATCTCGACTTTAGTGCAATAAATAAATAAATAAATACATAATTCCTTTCGTTATACATTTTAGTATTTAAATACCAAAAAAAAGAAAGAAAAAAATGAAAATATGAACAATTATTTATATATACATTCATATATACTTAATGTCGGCAAAATCGCTTTAAAATGATATAAAAATCAAGTCGCTTGGCTTAACATTTAAACGAATTGAATGTTTGTACAAGTGCTTGAAAAATAAAACCTAGCATATTTTTTATATATTATAATGTAATTGTGAATGTTATATATAAAAAGAAAAAAAAATCAAACACACATACATACACACACACACACATGGTAAGACAAAAAATAAAACAAATTTTGTGCTTTTCCTCTTACTCAACTTTTTGTAGTTAGGCTTAATTTCAAAGAAAATTCGTTATTGTAATTGTTGTGAATAATATTAAAATAAAACTCTAAACTCAAACTCTTAACTCAAATCGTAAACGATTAAAACGTGCAAAACCAAAACCAAAAAAAATAAAATAAAAATAAACATTATATGTGAATAAATGCTTGTGTTTTATAAAAATAACAACAAACGTTAACATTAACAAAAAAAAATACTTTTTAGCTTATTTACATATTATTTTTACATGCATATTGGCATAAATTATATTTTATTGCACTCATTTAAATTGAGTATTCGATTATTCGAGGACGTCTTATTTTTCCTTATTTTTCTGTTCAATTTCTATTTCAGCTTTTTCCCAATCTGGTATATTTTTCTCTTTGATATGCCAGGAATCAGTTTTGGGTCCTTTAATTTCAGCTACAATGAAATAAAATTAATATGAATTAATTGATTTTTCATACTGTTATTGGATTCTTACAAGTCTTGAACCGTTTGACGCCTTCTTGCATATCTGCTACCATGCCTGCAGATACATTCATGATCTCATTGTGGACGGCAGCATAGAAACCAGGTCTTCCATAGAAATTAGCATTTTCCAGCAATGCATTTCGATCGTGTTGTAGCGATGCCATTGGATACTTGGCTATTGAAAATGCCAAATTCACAGCCTGACCAAGTGCTGTACCAGTGGCTACTATGCGATTAACCAATCCCATTCGTAATGCCTCTTTGGCATATACACGCCGACCGGTTTGTATAATGTCCAAAGCATTCGAATACCCAACGGCGGCAGCCAAGCGTATGGTGCCACCATCACATATTGGTACTCCTAAGCGACGATTGAAGAAACCCAGCACAGCTGTGTCTTCCATGACCCGTAAATCGCAGAGTAATGCCAACTCTAGACCATTGGCCACACAGAAACCACTGATGCCGCACACAATCGGTTTGCGTAGGTGTCTTCTTGTGGGACCCACGGAACCTTCGTGACGCAAAAGAAAATTAAGACTGCCGCGTTGCGCCTCTGCTTCTAATTCCTGTACATCATAGCCGGCAGAAAATGAACCACCTACACCATATAGTACGCCCACTGGAGAACTATCATCGGCTTCAAATTGATTAATGGCATCGCTTAGTTGTTTTGCCGTCGCTTCATCTATCGAATTTCTATGTTGTTCTCTGTTGATGCCAATTAAAGTAATGTTCACATCTTTTTCGACTAATATTGTGGGCGCTGATGCGGGTTTTTCATTTTTTTGATTGGATTCGGCATAACGAAACGTTGCACTAGTGCATAATGTTCTATTTTTTATGTGCGATCCGAGTAGACTTTTAAACAGATTTTTACCAATCGCCAATGTTGTAACAACAAACATTTCAGACAACATAACAGATGTAAGTGTTGGCTAACGTTAAAACTCGCGTTATTGGTGCAATGCAATGCAACACTGCTTGTCAATTGAACGACGCTGTCAAAAGAAGGCGTGCGTGTGTGTGTGTTTTGTATTAAACAAAAAAAAAATAAAAGAAACACATAGATAAAACGTATATACGAAGTAAAACACTGCGCTGCCAATTAAAAAATTATTTATAACAGAAATATATTAAGTAAATAGTGTAAAATATAATTCAACCGGTGGCGTGATTGCCAGCCACAACCGCAATAGTGCATTTGAGTGTGGTATACAAATACATACAAACCGTGATATAAGCAAAGTACAAAAAAAATATATATATATACAGCTCGAATTCAGTTTCTTATTCGCGTTCCGCTGCAAACAAAGGATAGTTAAGAAAACGGTACAAAACAAATTTTATACGTATTAACATACAATAATTTCGCAACAGCTGCAGGCTACGGGCTGCGACGTCCACTATAAGTAAAACAACAAGAAAGCAAAAGACATGAAATATATCCAGCCTGCGGGCTGCGGTTGCGGCTGCTGCAGCAGCGATTGCGGCACTCGACCATAACAATTAATAGAGAGCAGCGCCTGCTACATTGCCCCGCCCCATCCAGCTGCACTTTCTTTCGACCATTGCATGTGGCCAGATGCAATGATATGTCGATGTCTATTCACTTGAACTGTAATTGAATTGAATTTGGCGCACGAGTTGTGGTAAAAGCACAAGTGGGGTATCATCACCCCTCGCTTCATACGGCGGCTAGCCGAATGCATTATTAGAACTTAATTGTGTCTATTTTTAACAATATGCGTCCGGACAACATTTGGACTCATTCAGCCTACTGGCTGGCGTTGCATCTGTCTGCTCGTTTTACTCTTCCCCACCGCTGCAAGTATTTAGTTTACAGTTTGAAACGTGCCTATGCCTATTGGCGCCCCTATGGAGGCTTTTGTCGCCGCCACTTTGCCATTTTTATAATATGCGCGTGTGTGTGTATGTTTATGTGTTTGTGTTTGTGTGTGTGTATGTTTATTTGGCTATGCGTTACTTTCATAGGGTATAATTATTTTTTTTGTAATGCCCAACGTCTCAATAGTGTTTATGCCAATAAACTACGATTTCAATTTTGTTAATATTAAATATTAATGATATTTTATTTATACTTTTAAATTATTATGAATAGTCTTTCACTTTTTAGTGTGATATCTTATTGCTTAATAAAATTCCCGTTGACGCTTTGACGAACTGTGAGAAAGTGTATTATAATTTCGACTTGTCGCATTTATAATTTCATGTTATTATTTACTATATTGTGTTGCGACAGTCTCAACCACATCATGATCTATTTTTGTATATTTTATTTGCAAAAACGTCTCAAAGCGAATATAAAACTTTCGTTTCGTTTCATTATGTTTACGGTTGGGACACACCTTTCGGTACCAGGCGCAGTGTTAGCCTTTGATCGTACAAATATACAAATGTATATGCACAACTGTTAATATGTATGTACATACATACATACAGGGTGTATATTTGCTTGGTTGTCAGTTAGTCACGGCCCTAAAGGCAATTAAGTTGTATTTGTATGTTTGTGTGTGTAGGTGTATATGTGTTTATGTGCAAAATTGCAGATAAATTTCATTGTAAGATAAGATGTACTCAGTTTTGCCATAGAGTTTATTGCCTTAAGTAGAGCTTAATTAATTGAATTAAATGCGCACGCATTCATTCATTCATTCATTCAGAAGACTTTCTCAGAAGTATATGTATTTGTACATGTATTCACACATTCACATTTCAATTATTCAGCAAACACAGTCACGACTCGACGATGTCAACCGGAAGACCCATAAAATGTGTCGTCGTTGGTGACGGTACTGTTGGAAAGACTTGCATGCTAATCTCCTACACAACAGATAGTTTTCCCGGTGAATATGTGCCTACAGTGTAAGTTTTTCTTTAAGATAATCAAAAATACATACATATACATATATATGTATGTACACACAAATACAGAGTCTAATATGATTATTACTTTGAATAGTTTTGATAATTATTCTGCACCAATGCAAGTGGACACAATACAAGTATCATTGGGCCTATGGGATACAGCCGGACAGGAGGACTATGATCGTCTAAGGCCACTTTCCTACCCACAGACAGATGTTTTTCTGATATGCTACAGTGTTGCGAGTCCCTCGTCATTCGAAAATGTCACATCGAAATGGTATCCAGAGATAAAACATCATTGCCCAGACGCGCCCATTATTTTAGTTGGTAAGCAGTTGTTCGTTCGTTCGTTCGCTCGCCTTTTAATGCTTATTGTTCTACATCAAAAGAATGAAATGAAATTTATATTGTGGTATATTGTGTGCATTGGTTCTTGTAGGCACCAAAATCGATTTGCGTGACGATCGCGAGACATTGAGCGGCCTGGCCGAACAGGGTTTGACGCCGCTTAAGCGTGAGCAAGGTCAGAAGCTGGCAAATAAAATACGCGCTGTGAAATATATGGAATGCTCTGCCTTGACGCAGCGTGGCCTAAAGCAAGTAAGTGGTGACACACCTACATATAGATATACATATATATATATATATACATATTGATAATTCTTAATGCATTCTCTTTTTAGGTATTCGAGGAAGCGGTACGCGCTGTGCTGAGGCCAGAGCCATTAAAGCGACGCCAGCGAAAGTGTTTAGTTATGTAAATAGGCAGCATATTATTGACTTTTAATCGGTGACAGTGAATACTCAGAAGACCGAGAAACAGAGAGAGACAGAGAGAGAGAGAGAGAGAGAGAGAGAGAGAAATAAATAAACACACACAAATATATATACATACATATAACACACAGATAAACCAGTGCAGCGCCCTCATCTCTACCTAAGCGTGAACAAATCAAATCGAATTGAAACTTGAATCTTGTTACATTGAGCATTAACATTTATATGAATTGTATAAGTTTTGAATTTTGTTTGCATAATAGTTTATATATATATATATATATGGTATATATATATTTATAAATATTATTTAAATTTCAAGGCACAAACACTACGACTCCCTCCCATTAGAACTAAAACAAAATGTCATGAATAGTATCCATAATTCTAAAGCAGCTAAAAACAACAAACACATATTGAAATCTAGTCAATTGAATCGAATGTATTGTACTAATTTTAAACGCCAGCAAATAATATGAAACAAACAATGAAAGAAGAAAAAAAAAAGAAAGAAAGAAGGGAAGAAGAAGAAGGAAGAGAAGAAAAAAAGAACAACGCGCAACAGCTTGAAGAGATAGAAAACAGAAAAATTTGGTTTCGTACGCATATCAGTGCTAAAAGTAAATCAATAATTAAGAGAATCCTAACTTTGATTAAATGTATTATAATTATTGTAGCCAAGGCGTTTCCTAATTTCAACAATAATCAACGATTATCACTGGACGACAAAACAAAACAAAACTCTTAGAGAATGAATCAAGTTTATACGATATTTTAGCATAACTTTCATTTCAAAACTATTTTTATCTGATGATGAGCTCAGAACGAGGCAAAATCATTTGAAATCATCTTTTCAAATTGTAATAACTGTTGTTTTTTTTTTATTATTTTTTTTATTTTATTATTATTTTTATATAATTTATTTATTGTCCTAACTTTAATAATGAAATGTATAAACAACTTTTACGGCTTAAGTATATAGCGAAAAAGTGTGAATAGACGAAAAGATAATGAAATGGCAACTGCATTTAAATGTGACTTGACTCGAATCAAAAAAACAAAAACAAACAAAAAACAAAACAAAAAAAAAAGAATCTTAAAAAACAAAAATAAAACAAGCACACAATTATGTGAACACTTTAGAGAAAGCAACGATAAGTATAAATCCCCCAAAAAAAACAAAAACATTTTTTTATATTATAATTATATAATGAAAGAAAACTAACAAAAACACATGTAAAAATGCAATGTAAACGAAGGGCGTCCGATTCTGAAATAGAATTGGGCAGAACCCAAAACTGATTATCTACTTACAAGAAATATATATACAAAATACTGTAATTAATAAAATCAAGAAAAAAAACTGTTCAATTTGTGTGCTTCAACATTGCTAGTTATTAAATTTTCATTTTTTATTTATTTAAATGCCACGTTTCATATTTTTTTTTTCATAAACAATTAACAAATTTTTTTAAATTTTTATTTTTGGATTTCTTTTTGAGTTGATGTGCGTGCCTCGATTTTATGTCGTTAACAATTCCATAAATGGAGAGATCTCTCTGTGCATCGATTGTTGCTGACAACGTGCTGCGTGTTTGCGACTAGTTGGAGAGAAGGAAAATAAGGAGCCATGAGAGCCATGAATCATTCAATATAAACGGAAGGGCTTTGGATGCATAGCCTGTCCAGGCTTCTTTTTGGCTCCCGCACTTTTTGGGCGTTTGGGCTCTGAGTTTAATGATGGCATTGAAACAGATAAAACCAGACATTCCGCTGGCAAAGACATTGACGAGGTTAATGTTGTGGCACGTTGTATACGCGGCGCTTTCCAATACTGTGGAACGAGCAAATTATCATTATTACAATGAGATATGTAAATAAATATATATATGTTCATCTATAATCAATGTAATTGTATTTAGAGAAAAATAATTGAAAAAAAAAGTAATAATTCAAATTTTAATCAGACTTAAGATAGAAACTTACAATTTGCTTTCAATAATTTATCAAATTTGTTCAGATTTCTTTTTACCAATGCATCCAAATGTGGTTGATTTTGTGCGCTTTTGTGTAGCTGTTTTTATTATATTCTGATACGTTTTGCGACATGGGCGGTGGGTCGTAGGCGTGGCATTGTTTTGCTACTCATTTCTTAATATACGCCAAATTGTATATGCAAGTATATATAAAGTACTATGCAATATGTTTATATTGTATTTTATGTTTTATCCAAATTAGCGGCCAAAAATTGTTATATGTATAAAAAGAAATAATAATAGCTGAAAACTAAGTGCAAGAAACGCCAAGTTTAGGTAAATGAAAAAATTGTTTTTATTACGTTTTAAATTTGCATTTCTTTTTTTTTTTTTTGTTCTTACATTTTGTAACAGGGGTGTAAATAAGTTGTGAGAATGATGCATTTTTTCCTAAGTATTAAGGATAATCGTACAAATTATAAAATATTATAATATTATGTATGCTTAATTTGTGATAAATTCATGTAGTTTTCTTCTTCGGTTTGATTTGTGTTTTATTCGGCAAAAAAAAAAAAAAGAAACATAAAAATGAAATCATAATTATAAAAGATATATAAAATCTTTGATGATAATTTTTGAGAATATATATGTATATAATGAAATTTATTTATTTTTTTGTTAAATATATATCAAGAGGAGAAAACACGAATTTGTTTCAACACATTTCAACTACACATAAAGCACACAGATATATTATATGCAATTATCTATCTGCTTTTATTTTTCTTTTATTTTGTTTTTTTTTTTTTATGTATTGTTTTTGTATAATTTCCTTAATTCTTTAGATACTTTTTGCTTTTAATATCTTTATATATATATATATATTGATTTATATATATATATATATATTTATACATATATATTGTATATATATTTGTTTTATAGTATATGAAATTTTTGCATATTTTGACTTTTGTATGTATAGATTATTTTGTTGTATATAGTTTTATGCATTTTGCTTTGCTTTCCTTTCTTTTTTTTTTTTTGATAAATAGTGCCATTGATCAACTAATCATATATTTTTCTTTTTCTTTATTATGCATGTGTGTATGTGTGTGTGTCTTAGTGTGTTTTTTGTGTATGTGCACAATTTTGCACAATTCAATCATCAAAATTGAATAAATACTCATATTGTGTGTGTAGAAAATTATTGCATAGTTTTTCATTTGTGTAACTTTTTTTTTGTTTGTTTGTTTTTGCTTAAAATTACATTTCAAATAAGCTTTTCGTTCAATGGTTTTATATGTAAAAATGTGTTTTTGTGTATTTATTTATTTGATTTCACATTGCATTATGCACGCGAAAAAGAAAAACTTCAGCATAACATGCAATTTTATTTTTTTTTTTGTTTTTGTTTTTGTTTTTTTTTTTTTTTTTTTGGACATTTAACTTTGTTGATTTAAATTTTCATCAGCGCCGCTTGTTGAAGCCGTCATGGATGGTTGTGGACTCTGCATTTAAGATATATAAAAAATAAATAAATAAAATATACATAAATGCATTTAATCATTGAATAAAATAAAAGCTGAACATAAGTATTAAATATAATGGAATCACAAAGCCTCGTTATAAATGAAAGCAAATGAAGGATAAAAAATGAAAACGCGGCAGCGGGACGAGCACATCAAGCAAGTTTTCATTTAACATGATGTAAGAGTTCGGGACGGGACTTAGTTGGGGCATATACCATATGGTAGATCGAGATAAAAATCAATTGTATTTATTATGATTTGATACTGTCAGTAAGATCTGGTTCGGTTTAGTGTGTGTGTTATAAATTTGGTTCGGTTTGGTATGGTTCGGCTAAGTTCGGTTATGGTTTTGGTTCGTTTCGGTTCGGTTCGGTTAGTCTATCACAGCACTGTTAAAAGATACGCAACGCACACAGTTTTAAACTCGCATGCAAACTTACAGGACTTTATCGAAAGTATATTTTGTATTTTATTTCGAAATCGCATCGTTTCATAATTATAGTAGAGAGAGAGAGTTTATGCAATTTTGCAATAATGGACGTAAAAACTTCTTGTTTTCTTTGTTAAAATTACGAGTATACGAATTTTGAATATAATGCACTTTAGTTAAAATTGTTCGTATAATTATAGTATGACTAATAAAATGTATACACGTATTCCTATAATGATTGAATGAAAAAAAAAAAATAAATAAATAAAAATAAAAATTATATAAATATAAGTAAATTATTTAGCACATAAAAAGACACAACATAAAATCACATATATTGAATATCTTTATATAATAATTAAACATTAAATTTAAATTATTTTTGTATGGTATTGCTGTACATCATGTTTATGTTTATGAGTCGAAACCAGCCCACAAATTTCAAATAATTATTTTCTAGATTCGATTTCTATTGTATATATGAGAGGGAGGGAGGCAGAGATAAAGAGTTATAGAGATAAAGAGCAAAAGCATTTAACACTTGTTTTTTTTTTTTTAAATGCTTAGCAGACTTTTATAATTCTGTTGGTAACACTTAATAGTCATCATCTATATAGCATTTCTATGGATAGGTCGGTCAATAGCTGTAGGTATTATTTCTAGGTACACACCAATATCATTATTTGTACTATATACTATATGGTATAAAAGTAAGTTTTGACTTTTGTCATAAATAATACTTAATTGGCTTCAATCAATATACTTTTATAATAATTGATAATTGATTGACTAAAAGGGTTTTAACAAATATTTGGCCAATATATTAAGACTTTTCCAGTTATTATAAATTTTATACACTTTTCAAAATTGAAACACAAAAATTCTATTGAAAAGTGAATAAAATAAATTTCAGCATGCCGAAATTAATTTAAATTTAATTAAATATTTTATATATATACATATATAATATATGTATGTATATATAGTAATGTTATTTAAAATAGAAACTCTTGCAAACTCATTTGAGATTTTTTCAATTCTCATCAATTAGTCGCTTAGTCTGAGATTTGAGCTAATTATTCATGTACTTTTGTTATTTGTTTTGTGATTTTTTTCATTTATGATTTTTGTTGTTTGTTTTTTTGTTTTTTTTTTTTGCTTTTTGTTTTCATTTTTGACCCGATTTTGATGATGCATTAGGTACAATTAATTAATAAATAAAATAGTTTCTTATTATTGCATTTTATAACAATTATTGTTTCAATCTTAAGGATTTCGCTTAAATAGCGACTCAAATATATCGTTACACACACAGTCAGAGTTACAAAGACCGAATTCTAGGTGTATTGTGGCAACCAAGCGACCTTGCGCAGCAAACTATATATATGTATATGTATTCCGGATGGGAGAGCGAGAGCAATTTATTAATTAGAGAGAAAGAAAGAGAGAAAGAGAAGAGAAGAGAATGTGTGTAAAATGGTTAACACTTCATTATTACACAAAATGTGGTATGAAATATGAAGCACATTTTTGTTTTTTTTTTTTTTTTTTTAATTTGAATTTTCATTTGATATTTGTTCAATTTTGATTTCGCAGCCAATGTATCTCAGTTTGAGTTTGTAAGAAATTCATTTTTAAATGTAAAGTAAAATGTTGTTAAATATACAAAACAAAACAAAAAAAAATAAATAAATTACTATAAAAAAATAAAAATGCTAAAAAAATAATGAATACACCCGCTGAAAAGATTTTAACTTTGATTTTGAAACTTGTTTGTGCCGTAAAAAAAAGTTTGTAATAATTTCTTTTCTTTGATTTTGATTTTTGGTATTTTCTTTGTCTTTTCAATTTTTTGTTATAGCGTTATACGAAAGGTGTTTAACGGTTAGTTTAAGCGGTTTTTATTTTTAATTTTTTTTTTTTTTAATTTTTATATATATTTTTTTTGGGGTGCTGTTTCTTTGTTGAGTGCGGTGCTTTCGGATATTGCTTGATTCTATGTACATATGCCATATATATATATAGAGTTGAATAATCGATTAATAATGAATAATTAAATAATTAAATAATCAAATAATAATAATAGTAATGCAACTTAATTACAATTACAAATAAAAAATGAATTTCTTAAAGTCAACACAAAATGGGATATCGCATTATTTTTGTATTGTTTGTGTGTGATGTGATCAGTGTTTATTTGTTATTGACATATGCATATATATGTATGTGTGTGTGTGTGTGTCTGTGTGTGTGTAATTTAATAGTATTTGTTAATGAAATCAAATGCAAAATTCAATAGTTAAGAAAAACAAAAACACAATTAATCATCACTACAGATTACAGATAAAAGTAATTTCTACATGAGTTTAGGGTACACATCGGTTCGGTTCGGTTCGTTTACCTGTGTTGGTGGTGTTGTCAGTGCAACAGAGTGTTCAACATTTTTCAAATAATCCTTATCATCGAAAATCTTCTTTTCACCGCCACCGGGCTTGTGCTTTACATTATCCAAAGAGCCAACTTTGCTTTGTGCCTTAATTTCTATTTTTTGCGATTGTATCTGAAAAGTAGGCAGCACCGGCAACGCACAGAAATTATGATTAACAAATTGCATTTTCATTTTTCTTTATCTTTTTTTCTTTCGATGATTTTTTTTTTTTTTTTTTTGTATTTTCGATTTTATTTTTTTTTTTTTGGCTGGTGAATTATGGGACACAAAACGACAACAATTATGATTATTATTATTATTGTTATTATCATATCAAGAATAAATGCCAAATATTTCAATTGATTTAACTTTGAAATTTCGAATTTTCATTCAGCGCAAACACACATAATAAACTGAAAACATTGATAATATATTTATATATACAGTATATACAGTATAATACTATAGTATTACAACTAACTACAAAAATGATTTTTTCAAACTACAAAATATATACAAAAATACAAAAGTGAATTTTATATATTCAAAAAAAAAATAAAGTGTTATTATGTGTATGAAAATATTTTCTAGAAATATAACAAATATTTAAAGCGTATTAATAATTATAATACTAAAGATAAATTATTTAAATTATTTAAAAACTACTTACATCCTTTGTGTTGTTATCCTTTTTTTTTGTAAATCATTTGTTAAAGGCAAATATATATGATGGTTAAAACAAAATTCATATTTCCAAAGAACATTTGTTTTAATAATGATTGAAATCATTGAAAATAAAAATCACAATTGAATAAATTTCAAAAATTATTTTTTTTTTTGAAAAATGTTTGTCAATGTTCGAAATGCCGAATTTTAATATATATAGAATATATCCTATAATTACTATACTATAATATATTTATGTATGTAGACCCAGATGATTAGATGATATTGCTAAAGTATTACCACCGATTTATAGTGCAGACAGAAAGAGAATTTTTTTTTTTTTATTTGAAATCCAATCGATATTTAAACTTTACATACCGAGCTACCAAAAACTATTCATCTTGATTATATAAATTCTCATCCAGACGCTTGTTGTTCCCATTGAGGCTCAGCAAGCGATGGCTAACAATTTTTGAACCTTCGCCACAGATAATGTTCATTTTTCTATTGTGCTGCATGCTAGGGAACTTGTACGTATATCTCTGTAAATTGCCAAGTTTCTAGTATTTGTTGTTGTATATTTAATTATTTAATTGTATATTAGTGTTAGTTGTGAGTATCGAACACCATTAAAAAAAAAATATCTTAAGAAAGATATATAGATAGAAAGAGATAGAGAGATATAACATGCCGGTAAATATAAAACTATAAGATCGATTTTGCAGCACATGCAGATGAGATGCTGTCATAGACGAAGCAACATTTTGCTTCCCACACATGCCCATGCCAGTTGAGATCAAAGTAGAGGAGAGAGCCCCTGCCCGCTCCTCACAACATGCGTTGCCAAGTAACAGTAAAAAAAAAAAAATTGTAACAAATAAAAAAAAGAAGATGGAAAAAATACCAAAAGAAAATACGAACTGCGCTCGGCTTAAAAATATTCAATTTTTAATTTGTTTGTTTTTTTTTTCGAGAATTAAGAAATGAATATTAAGAAATAATACAATAAAGACGTATATGAATATTGTACGAATACTATCATATGCTTTTGGAGTACACTGTCGTACTATCGTATCGTCTCAATGTTTAAACTAATTGTTGATTGAATGTTTGATTGATTGATTGATGTATGATATATAATGGCACATACCTTAATATCGCCACCGCCTGGCTGATGTTTGACATTATCCTTGGAGCCAACCTTTGGCTTGGCTTTATCCTTGAAATCCATTTTCAATGTTTCAATCTTTTTATCACCGCCGCCAGGCTTATGAGCCGCATTATCCAATGAGCCAATTTTTGATTTGGCATTCCACTGCAACTTTGTTGAAACTATCTACGAATTTTTATTTTTTTTTCAATTTTGTTGTTGTTTTTGTTTGCAAAATTTGTTGTAATTGGTGAAGGTGTTGTTGTTGTTGTTGTAGTTGTAGTTGTTGGTGTACGTTGCAAATAGATACAAGTTAAGATTAAGATATATTAAAAATAAAATCAATGACTAATTTATCATTTGCTTTTCAATATCAATTGTCGCGCCCATCTTGAATTTAGCTATGTCAATGATACATATATATTATGAGATATATATATGTATTCAGATATATAGTACGCTACATAAGGCTATTGAATTATGCTTCTAAGTGCATTTCCTACAATTTCCTACATAATTAGTTTAAGAAAAAAATATGTAAGAGATGAGCTAAATGTAATTGCAATTATTGCAAATATTGATATCGAATCGCAGATACTTATACCTAGATATATATATATACTATAGTATACTTCTAGTACTTGAATACGTGAATAATTTACTTATATATTTTGAATCGCAAATCGACCGTGAAATTGAATTTCTAACGAATACTTTACGATTTTCTTTTTGTTTGTACAAGTAAGTCTCTCTCAATAATATAAAATAACAAAAAGAAGACAACAAAATTTCTTTCTATATTAAAATTGTATAAAGATTGTTTTTTTTCGATAAGCACAGACTGAAATTACTGTCTGTCTGTCTGACTGTCTATGTAGTAGCACAGTAGTAGTAGTAGTAGTTGTTGTTGTAGTAGTAGCATTGGGTCGAACGGCTGTTCCAAGACCCAACCCTGAAATTTGAATATTATTTTGCTAAACTAAAGAACTTACCTTCTTCTCACCGCCTTTGGGCATATATTTATCATTTTTGGCCTCAATGCGTGGCCCTGCCTTGATGTCGATCTTCTTTGATTCAATTTTGACATTGCCACCGCCAGGCTTATAGGTAGCATTATCCAATGAACCAATTTTGGAACGTACTGCCTTCAAATTTGGCGAAGGCGCATGTCCAACTTGTACCTTGTTCATTGGAACTATCAAATATATGTATATATATATATCAATAATTTTAATGAATTTTATTCAATGTATATTTGTAAACTTTTATAATAATACCTTTCTTGGCCGGCTCTGGTTCGGGCGTCTTAAGTAGCAAACGATTCTTTGAGGTGCTACGCGATTTGGATGCTGATTTACTTGATGGCGTAGCACTTGGCGGGCGTGATATACCCGACTTATCTCCCTTCGATGAGCTCGATGTAGGCGTCTTAATCGGAGAACTTGGTGAATTCGGACCGTTACGATCCTATATATAGAAAATTAACGAAAAATAATTCTCATTGTAAATTATTTTATAACAATTAGCAAGATAATTAATTAATTTACAAGAAGATAACTTGAATCTGCCATAATAACCAAATGCATTTTGTGTAGCTTTTAATTTATGACTTTACGACCGACAAATAACACTCATCCGCTGCTGTCAACGTTATGCCATTTATGACTACCTCTATTTGCTGCCTGATTGCCTTCGCTGTTTGGCCTGATGCCACATGCGTTGCTATTCTTGCTAGTCGTATTGCTCCATGACGTTGTCGTTGTCGTTGCCGTTGCTGTTGTCATTGTCATTGTTGTTGGCATTGTCGTTGTCGTTGTCGTTGTCGACACGAAGGATTCATAGTTTATGCATTGTTTTATCGATTGTCGCCGCTTTCGGCCTCAGAACTTTTGCATATGAATGAATATACTTGTATATGTATTTACATGCTGTTATTTTTAGTGTATCACATTCCCTTCCCCATCTCCAAAAAAAAGAAAAGAAAACAAAGTATCGTTAACTCAATCCATGGTAGCCTAGCCTAGACTTTAGTATTTCTCTTGCTTGTTTTAGACGATAAGTCGACAAGGCATACAAATCGCATTACTTTTGGCAATTTGTTTGTATTTGGCGCACCTGTAAGTCCCCTGGACCTAGTCACATTCACACTCACATGCGCTTACATTCACACTCACTCACACTCACACTCACTGATACTTAGTTTTATAAATATATTTGAATGTTACTTTTGGGTTATTCCGTTGCGCCAACTGACGTCTGCAAAGCCACAATTTAGTCTGAACTTTGCCGTCTCAAGCTCTGAACTATGTCTAAGGCAGCCAATGGCGCTGTCTAATGGAGCGTGGAGCTAGCGCAACACATTTTACCCGCTCCTCACATCTCAATCTTTCCCACTGCGAAGGCGGCAACAAGCTGCCATTTACAGATATTTATGATTTGTGAACACAAAAAAAAAAATAAAATAAAAATAAAATTTATATATATATAAAAATAAAACTGAAACGCAGACAGAAAACTAAAAAAAAAAAAAAAAAAAAACTGAACAAAACGGTCAACAAATTAAATTAATTTGCAGCCAGTTAATTTCCTATCTCAATTAAAATGCTTAAACAGCCAAATGTAGCAGACATTGACCGGAAACTCACCTTCTCTTGAGTGGACTCATCGACGCCGCTGTCACTGTCACCTTCTGCAGAGAAATAATGAAATTCATTTATTTTTTTTTTCTTCTTTTTTTTTGTTATTAATTAATTGATAAAAGATGAACTTGAAGAGATAAAGATTTGTGTCTAATTCTTAAATGGCTTCATTAATTGTCTGAATTGTGTCATATTTACTGTTAGCGCCCAATTTAAAGGGCGCATCTGTTGTTGGTGTCGTATCAAATGGTGGCTCTGTTTCCTCCAGCAATGGTGATCCCATTGGATCATTGCGCATATTGAATGTCTTGTGCGGAGTTATAGCCTGACCCATAATGACGTCATCATCATCATTATCATTGTGCACACTAGCAGCTGAAGGTGGGCGTAGCGGTTGTTGTTGTTGCTGTTGTTGTTGTAGCTGTTGTGGCTGTTGTTGTTGCTGTTGCGGTTGCTGTGATGGCGGCTGCTGTTGCTGATTGTACAGCTGCGGTCGAAATGGCGCCTGCAACGGTTGCCCTGGCATTGGACGAGGAAATGTTGGTGGCGGTGCTCGTGTCATATTCTGTGGTGGACGTGGTCCAGGCTGCGGTGGCATACCCGGTGCTCCAACCCCACCACCACCACCAGCACCAGCACCAGGTCCAGCTCCAGCGCCCGCTGACCATGGAAAACCACCCTGAGGCCTTGGGGGTCCCTGACCGGGTGGACTCAATGGTCCTCCCGAATTGGGCAAACGCGCCTGCTGCATGCTCTGCTGACTGAGTTGCGGCGGCGGCATACCCGGACGCATACCCGGTGGCGGTGGTCCCATCAATAAATTGCTCTTGCTATCTGTCGGACGCAACGGTGGCGGCATTGCTCTGCCAACCATATTTGGTGGCATCGGTGGTCGTGGCCCACCAACAGCCCCAACCATTGGACGTGCGCCGGCAAATGGTGGACGTGGCTGTGGCGGCCCACCAGCTGGACGCATCTGTGTTGGCAAAACAAAGTTTGGATTGGTTCTTGGATCTTTAAGCACATAATCTTGATTTGGATTTGTGCTGTAGGTGCTCAATGTGCGTTCTTTAGCATTAGCAGTGTAATCTGTACGCTGTGGTGGCTGTTCCACAGGCATTGCAGCAGTTCGGGGTCTACTATAATCGACATTAGGTTGCGTACGCTGCAAATTCGAACGTTCCGACTCCAAAGCTATAGCCTGAGGTCTCTGTGCAACGGGTCGATCTGATTCTGCATAGTTGAAATTCTTTTGCTCCATAATCTTTGATTGCACACGCTGTAAAATGAGACGCTTGGCATCTGTATTGCTATTTGATTTGATTTGCTCAGTCAAGGGTTTAGGCTGAGCATAGTCAAGATTTGGCTGTATTTTTACCGTCTCAGTATAGTTAGGAGTCACTGGCTCGACCATAGACTTGGATGAATTAGCACGTTCAGCCTCAGCATAGCTTAAATTCACTTGCTCAACCGTAGAGCGTTGACTATAGTCAGTGTTAGCCTGTGGCTTGTTGCCATAATCCACTTGCTTGACCTGCTCCTGAGCTGCATAGCTATAATTTGGCTGTTCTGTATAGTCAGCGGTCGTACGTGCATCTCTAGCCATGCTATAGTTAGCTATAGGATTCGGATTAGATTTCTCGCTAGCCGTACGCTCCTTGGTTGCCGCTGCTGCTGTTGCTGCTGCTGTTGTTGTTATTGTTGTTGTTGGATTGTACATTTTGAAAGCTTGCAACAATGAATGTATGGTAAACTATGCGTCGGTCTGAACCTAACGCCTGCGGTGTCAGTGCAGAAATGTGCAAGTGTCGGGTAATCCAATACCTGGTAGGCTCACGCTTGAAACAGCAGGCGCCTGGCTAAGGCGACCAGCCTCATATACCACTATACATACATGTATGTATGTTTGTACAGTACTGAGTACATATCATATACCATACACATCATCGATATCATTTGCATATGTACTACGTGCATGCATAAAAGCCCAAGCAGCACTGTGTTGTGCTTTTAAGTGTGTATGTATGTGTTTTTATGTATGAGTGTGGCAGGAGGAGTAAGAGTGGGAGTGGGAGGTGCTAGGCATAAGTTGATAGTATGTGCATATATCAAAAACAAAAAAAAAAATAAAAAAACAAGTACTAATATCAATATATGTACATATATAACTGTTATAATAGTATATCAGTTATCGAGTGGAACTCTCGAAATTTGATGGCTTCTTTTGGTTTTGCATTTGTTTACAGTTTATTGTTTTGGTTGGTATTTCGAATATTTGGTATATTTGGTTACCATTAGGGAATTTTGTCATGAAATACGGTTGCTACTTGGAATGTGACCCAAATTGTTTTGTGTCGCTTATTGATTCAACAAAAAAGTTCGACAGTTCTAAGTCCATGATGTCTAAACCTCAATGCGCCATTGGCCAAATTGTTGTTTGATTTTATTTTTTTTTTTTTTTTTGGTTTTTTTTGCAAAGGGTTCTCGATTTTTACGCTTTTGCATTGGTTGCCATACACTTAGCGCAAAATATTCAATTACAGAAATTTTGCATTTCTTCAAATAAATTTTTAAATATATTTTCTATTTGTTTAAATTTTTAAAATTTAATTGTTTTTCATTATTATTATTTTTATTATTTTTTTTTTAATTAAAATTTATTTAAAGATTTTGAGCTAAGAAAAAATGCAAATATAATTTTTTGAATTTTTATTGTAAAATTCATAATATTTTTCGCTAAGTGTATACAATGATTTTGACATGTCAGTGCTTGTTAAGCCATAGTCTACAGACTATAGTCAATTCTCAAGGTCAATACATTAATAATAACATGTATTGTAAGTAACAAGATTTATAACAAATCATATTATTCCATAGAAAAGAAAAACTGAATTTATGCAAATTCATGACAAATATTAGTCATAAATTTCGTTAGCTTTTTACCACCGATTATTATTTTTTTGAGGTACTTTTTGAATTGTGACAAGTAAAAAAAATTGAAATGAAACTAGAACTCACCGCATCGGTATCACCCATATCAATATCGTTTATACGTTATACGGATTGGAAACGGGTTCACGGTTCACGGTTTACGGTTCACGGCACTACCTGGCAATTAACTTTTGGCTAAAAGGGCCGCGAAAAACACAAATCAAAAAAAAAAAAAACAAAACTTTTACATTTAGTTTTTATATGTGTGTTTGTGTGTGTGTTTGTATTTGTGTTTTGTCCGAATTCGAATTGAAGAAATCGATAAAATTGCACACAAACTGTAAAAATTATAATAAAAATTTAAAAATTATATACTATATAGTAATATAATATATATATATATATTGGAATATTGGTATAACTTTGGGTATGGCTGCACTTGCTGATGTCGCTGCTGTCCCGTCGTGGCCTTAACACGTGCAAACTGACTACTGAGCCATAGCGTACTTCCGGCAGAGACTGCAACCGTTATACAAAAAAAAAAGAAAAGGGTAACCGTAAATTTTGGGGGGGTAACCTAACCTGAACTAGCCCCTAACTTACCCCCCCCACCCAACGTATTGTCTTCCATTTATTTCGCTCTGCAATGCATAGCAGAAATTCCGAGAAAAAAATGCAAAAAATAAAAACAAAAAAATAAAAATAAAAATAAATTATAAGGAATTGTAGAATTGTTTTCATGTCAACTTGCTGCTAGAGTGAATGCCACAGTAAATGTGGCAAACTGTCATTTTGTGTGGACGACAAAATAAACTTGGCCAAATTGATTATCAACAATTGTGTTAGCTGACGACACGGTATACGGTATATGGCAGACTACATTCGGTTGTTCACTTCTTTGCCACATTGTGTGTGGCAGCAAAGCTATTGTTATGCTTGCTATTGTTGATGTTATATTTTTGTTTGTTTGTTGTTGTGGCAAATCTAAGCGCGCGCCTTCAATTTCAATTAGAATGCAAATGTTAAAGAAACTTTGAACAGAAGCTTCAACAGCAAATTGATTTTTGTTTTTGCCAAAGTTTTTGTATTTTTTTTTTTTGCTTGCTTGCAATGCAGTTACGATTTTTATCACTGACAGTAATCACACAATAGAACTTGCCACACAAACACAGACACACAGAAACACAGGGACGTGTTATCAATTGTTGCAGTTGGCCATAAAACACACACAGAGACAGACAAACATAGACATGCATATGCACGCACACAACAGTAGCATAATCGCACAATAAACTCTTTGCAATTTTATCGATTTTCTTTTCATTTTTGTTGTTTTTGTTTTTGTTTTTGCCATAGCCAGAGGGCAATAACTTGGCCATGTACACACAGGATAATGCACTTTGCACTTTGAGCTTACCGCAAGGATACGCAACTGTAGTATTTGTATTTGTATAACAATTAATATTTCTTCAGCACTTGCATAAGCTGCTAAGTTTATATATAAATATTTAACAGTATCAAATATTATTCTTTAATTTTTTTTTTTTATATATTTTTTTTTTATTTAGATTTCTTTAAATATTTCTTTATTTTTTTTAGTTTGTTTTTAAATTTTGTTTTAGTTTTAGTTTTGATTTCTGTTAACGCGCACGCTGCGTACTGTTTGGCGCGAGTGTTAAAACTCGACTAGTTTTATTTGCTTTGAAAAATTTCGAATTACAATACTTAGAATTCGTTATATATATATATATATATATATATATATTTTTTGTTTTTTTTTTGTGCCTTGCTTTTGGTTCTTTCCTTTTTTTTTTTTTAATAGTGTGAGGCGAGAAATAACTTGGTTGACTTGGTAGACGACTCTCAGGGCGGGCGGCTCGTAAACTTCTCGCAAAATGTCCTTGCGCAGTTCGTTTCTCGCTCACCTGGAGATTCAGCAGTGTAGTAGACGACTTCGTCGTTATAGTAGAACTTTTGCTTCCTTACTATATTCTATTGACATACAAATTTATTAGTTGGGCGCCGTCAAGAAATGCAAATTCAACACGCCAACAATGAGGCAAATGGCCCGAACCGATGCGAGCCAGTCGCACAGTCGGAATTTCATTTTTTTTTATGCAGATTTCATTTGACTTGATTAATTTAATGGGCACAGGGGTCGCATTAGACGCGCCTTTTGTTTGTGCATTTCCCCTTGATTTCTTCCTATATTAACGACAATATAATGTTAAATATACAAATAATTATGTGCATATACGAGGGAAGTTCAACTGGTTGCCTTTTATTTGTTTATATCTTTGATTATTTAAATATATTTGTATGCAATAATATTAAGAAATTTTTTTGTTTTTTTTTTTTTTAATATACTTTAATTATTTTTTTATTTATGTTATGATAATTTATATATTTATCTACTTAAATTTGCAATATATTGTAAAAATATTAAAATTTGTATATAAATTTAATAGAAATTATAAATTTCTATAATCCTTAATTTGTTGTTCCATAAATCCTTTTTTTATATGAGCAACCCTCGCAGTCATATAAATCAACTCAAGGCGCTACAGGCACCGATTGCCACGCATCGCAACGCAACGCAACGCATCACATCGCAGCGCGTCGCATCGCATCGCGTCGCATTGTTAGTATACGATATTTACTACACTCTGTCTATAATTCAGGTGTTGTTGTCATAGGTTTCATGATTTGCAACTAATTGTTATATATTTAGAGTCTAGTGGCACGCAAGTTCCCTTTCACTGTTCGCCTTCATTGTTTATACATACATACATAAGTACTTTATACTGCGTAGACCTCCCCAAAAAAACTAAGTCAAAGTTATATACGAAATTAAATAGAAGTTTGGCATGAGGATGGCTATGGTAATGGGGTTAGTATTGGGTATGGGAATGTGCTGGTTATGCCAAGGCGTCTATTGCATGTTGCGTTAACTTAATGTCTGTTAGGGTTTAGTTTTGGGGTCTGTCTTATCGATGTGTGTCCTCCCCCATTCGATTGTCAAGGTTGTTATGTCTGTACGCAGAGAGACAAAGTAGAGCGAGACATACTATATTATGTATATCATGGGGATTAGTTACATAGTTATACATAGTATAGTTTAAACTAAGGGAGACGCATTTACAATTTGCTGACCATAGTATTAACTGAGGCTTAGTTACCTTTGATAACAATTGCATTATTCAATCGACTTTAGAAACATTCTAAGTTTTGTTAATAAAAGAAAACTTACAAAATATTTCGTAATGAAGCCATTTAAGTAACAAATCACAGTTAATTTAATTGTTTTTTATACCTGCAAATAAAAGAGAAATTAATGTTAATTATTTTAGTCAGTTTTTAGTCTTAAATAAGAAAAACATAAAGCGCCACCTAACATTTAAAAAGTGTACTACAATGCTTAACGCTATTATGGTTGTTGTCTAAATAAGTCTGCTGGCAGGTGTCTTCACTAAGCATTAAACAGCCGATTTGTTACTCAGCGTCACTGGCTTCCAAAACACATCGGCAAAATGACGAATGCTCGGCTGAGAGTACTGCAGAGAGTAAAGCAGTAAACTCTTCATTGTCGATTTGATAACGGTCGGTAGTGCAATGATTTGTTATATGTATGCGTGCGTGTATCTATATATGTGTTGGTGTGTGCAGGCATTGTCAGCTCACAAAAAATATGATTTTGAGGTATACCTTGATTCTATGGATATAAGAAACTCATGAAGTTGAAAACTTCATATAATAAATCAAGGCGCGATCGACGCAAACTCAGACTGCGCGTACGCAGTCGCTGTCAAATTAACATTGTCAATTTGACAATGATGAGTTTTCTGCGTTACTCTCTGCTGTAATCTCTGCGAGAATTACCGAAAATTTGGCATTTTGCCGAAATGTTTTGGGAGCCAATTGTGCTAAGCATAAAAACGGCTGTTTTCGCTGTTTGGTGCCTTTAAATATCAAAAGCTTTAGTGTGACTGTGCTAAAATTTCAGCTTTTGTACTAAAAGCTTTGCAAGTAGGGGAAGTTTTCTAGACTAAATGCTTTTACACATACACACCAACTGTATGACGGATGTTGCTTAAAGTTACAGCAGCGGACCACCCGCAATATAAATGGGGGTTGCTCTGCTGCCGCACTGCTCTTGCTCAGCCGGTGCTCTGCAGCCGCTTTGTTACCGCTACTATTTGCCGCTGACGCTGTTGTCGCTGCTGTTGCTGTTGCTGCTGCTGGCTACTGTCAAAGCAGTTTCCTCTCTTCGCTGAGCATTTGTTTTGCTTTACTTGCTTTTTTTTTGTTTGGGGGATGGGAAGCGAAGCCGCCTCTGTGTATTTGCCTGTATCTATCGGCATGCCTCTTTTTGTTGGCTTCCCTTTGGTCACATTTATGTATGTACATATATAAATGTATATATTTTAAGAAGTATATAGGAATGTATACATATATGTATATGTGTGTGTGTATGTATGTGTATTTTGGTCATTTAGCTTTCACTGCGTTTGACAGTTGTCTCATTGATTATTTTCAGTTTGCATATGGTATGAGGTTTACTATACATATATTCAACATTTTAGTAGATGCATTCGCAAATGACACTTGAGGAATCTTCAAAGACGAGAGAGAGAGAGAGCTTGAATGAGTCGCTGCACTTTAAGCTTACATAAAGTAGAATTAAGCTAGTATGTCACAAACACACACACACACACACACACACACACAGACATATATATACAGATGGCTTACTATTAAATACTGTTGACAGTATAATAATTTCTCTCAGTGTATCAAACTGCGCATGTATGTATGTATGCTCTGGTACAGCCCTTTAAAGCCTGCGACGCAAAAGATGAATCACACAAAGGAAATTTGACAAGAAGTTAAAATTAAAGACGATATAAATAATTAATTAATTAACATTTTGTAATTGATGTGACAGTGTATCGTGGCTTATGGGTTGATTTATGTTTTTTATTTATGATCCGTTTGGTAGTTAACTTTAACATTTGTATTTTTGACGCACTTCGATTATTGATTGCCACAAAATGTGGCAACTGGCGCACGCACAGCAGCGTTGACCAAATGCGGCGACACTGCCAATAAATATGGATATGGCCACAACAAGAACTACAAATTATACGACAGCTAAACCAACTATGGATCGACCATTGGGTAACCAGTCAATCGATCCACGAAAAATCCCAATAGATGCCACAGACGCAACACACACACACACAGACAGACAGACAGACTTGAATAACGGGGCGAAAGTGACAATAGATGCATGTCTATAAAAATCGAAATGAAATCAAAGTAATTCAAAGCATTTTGTATAAGTTTAATGAACTGTCAATGTGTCTTCAATGTGTCGCCTATGTTTCTATATTTTTTTTTTTTTTTTTTTGGGGGGAGGTTTCCCCTTCGACAAGGGTTGGTCTATTGCCTCTGCCGCTGGTTCACAATTTGCGTGCCAAGCGACACTTTGTTTTGCGGTGAAAACAATTAAGCCAACACTCATTCATTACCAGCGTAGACTTTAGCTTTGCCCAAAAGGACAAAGAGCTCTCTGCATTTGTAATATATGTATATCTGAAAATTTGTTAAATAACTTTGACTGCTTTATTAATATATCTGACATATATTTTATTGATCAAACTTTTAAATGTCATTTACCAAAAAATAAATAAAATAAAATAAAAATAAAAAAAATATGTTTTTTAATTAATTAATAAAGTCAAAAACTATGCGGCATTTTCATAGTCTATATTCATTCATTAGTATTCCATACAGCTAATGTACACACATATACAAACAGAGATACACACACACACACACACACACAATTACAGAGTGTAAATAAAACAAATCACAGCTTAATTAATGTTGATTGTGCGCCTTGTCCATACTAATTATTGCACCTTGAGTCGATCACAAAATGCAATGCATCTGCATTTGTGTGCAATTCTATTTTATTTGTTATTGTATTACTATCATAAAGTAGCTATGTCTACGCTGTATATATACTCTATATTAAGCTAGAGTATATTAATTTTAAGCCAAAGTTTGTAACGCATCGAAGACTTGGCATTATTGTATAGGTTGCCTTCCGTTTTTTATTTTCTCTTTATTCAATGCTTAATAAAAAGTGTTACAGTTATCAGATTTAGCATCGATTTGTAGGTTAAGACCCTTCAAATGATATATAGTATATAAATATAGTATATATATATATGTATATAGTATTGCCCGATACGAGCTCTGAGGCCGCGAAATTCAAAAGACAAAAAGGCGGACAATCTAATATATCATCTGTCAGTCTGTCATATAACGCTAATTAGATTTTCAGTTGTAATATTATCTCCAAAAAACTTGAATAAGCTATTGCTTATTATCATAAGACAGACTGAGACGCATTGGACTACGAATCGTTCACAAAGTATTGGTTGATAATTAAGTCTTTGGATTTTTGTTTAAATTTAATAACAGGACAATCACTATTGTCTTCGAAATTTGGTGTAAAATTGGACTACTATTTCTTTTAGCTATCAGATCAGTCAAAAATTATATATTTCTATAAAAATCTTTATATACTTAAGCTTTATAGGGTATAAAATCTTCGGCACAACGAAAATTATTTAACAAACTTCTTTAATTTTTGAGTTATCTTTGAAATGTTAAGATATCTTTAACATGATGCGATATCTTTGTGATATTATGATAAATTCTTGATATTCTGCTAGCATAATATAAAACCTTAAACTCAAATTTCTCTATAAACATAAAAATAACAGCTGTAGCTGTATTATAATTGTTCTTAAACTATACAAAAATATAAATAAAATAATAAACAAGTAAGTAGTCGAGTATGCTCGACTATATAATACTCGGTGCCCAAAGATTTATATATATATTATAGAGACGCCTCTCAAATTTTGATATTTGAAATGTGTATAACTTCCATGCTAATTATCCGATCTCACACAACGTCCAGATAAATATATTCTAACTTTGTACCAAGATTCAGTCATGTAGCTTGGCAGGGTGTGGCTGCTATGGTGTGTTCAAAATGGTTTTTATCGATTTGTGGAGGCGGATACTACAAGCACTGCAAAAAAAATGAAGTCTCTAGCTCTTATAGTCTCCGAGATCTGTGTTTTCATACGGACGTGCAGACGGATAGACGGTTAGACGGACATGCTCCAATCGACTCTGCTGTTGATCCTGAGTCAGAATATATATACTTTATGGGGTCGGCCACGCCTCCTTATGGGTGTTACATACATTTGTGCTGTCACAAACTCAATATACTCTTGGTACCCAATGGGCACCGAGTATAAAAAGCAATATATGTAGAAAAATTATAATGAATATTCATGAATATCCATGAATAGTTCAGTTAATTAGACATTAAAAAAAACAAAAAAAAAAACACCAAATATGGAGATAAACGCATAACTAAGGGAAACTGTAGGAATAATGTTGTACTTTAATGTTTGTGCTTCAGTTGCTTGCAACAAGGCGTGGCATCAACAGTGGCAAATATGGTACTAAATGTTGTCTAATTATTTCTTTCTTTCTTTTTTGTTTTTTTTTTTTTCTGTTGAAATCTAGCGGAAATCGTAACAATTAAACGAAACGTTTCAAGTGGCAGATGTGATGGTTTTGTCTTTTATTTTGTTTAATTTTTTTTTTATTATTATTATTTTGTAGCTTTAAAGAAACTACAAAAACTAGCACGCCCCCAATAAACCGCAACTGAAGAATATAGTAAGAGAATGAGAGAGAGATGGAGAATGAAAGAAAATCTATTGCAATTGTGAAAAAGTGTCGCTCAGCTGGCTGCAGTTTATTTTGTTTTTTTTGTGTTAATTGAAAAGCAAACATAACAACAACAATAAAAAAAAGGTGATAGAAATGCAGCAAAAGTTGTCTATTTATAAAGTGCATGAGTTCTCTCTCTCTCTCTTGCTCTGTTCTCTTGCTCTTTCTCTTGCTCTCTGTGCAATTAGCAGTTATATGAAAACGTGACGTCATTAAGAGAAATTTATTTGTAGTCTCACTTATCAGCAAAATAAATAAACAAGAGATAGATTAATGATAAAGCTTGCATGACATGATTATAGGCAACAGTTTTAAAGGTGTTTAACTATATAACATATGTACATATAGCACATATACATATATATAAAAAATTAAACACCTTTTATAAGATCTAATATTACAATAAAAATATTGATCGATAATTATATGAATTTATATGAATAAAATCTAATGTTATGGCAATTACTATGAAAATACACTATGAAACTTGAGAGCAATGCGATGACTTCATATGAATGACAACAGACGCTCAAACGCAGTCAGATGAGATCGGAACACTGATAGTAATCAACGTCTGCTATATATATATATATATGTATATATATATATATGCTATATAATATATATGTATATTTATTTCTATTTCTATTTTTTGTGTATTTTTTTTGCTGTTAGTTAACGCTAAGGTAAAAGCGCACAAAACAATAGCAAATGTTTATTATTATTGTTGTTGTTGCTGTTGTCTTTGTTATTATTATTTAACTGAAGCCGGTTTGCACTTGAGTTGAACGTTTGACTTAATCAGTAGCAGGGGTGTATCTGCAACTGTGGCAGCATGTACTTTACAAGCTATGCATGTACATATGTATGCTGCTATGTGTGCCACACTTACAATTTTCATTTTGTGTCAATTCGCAGCAAAAACTACACTTTCAATAAATAGCAAAATATTATATATTATAGTTAAGGTCGATAAGTTGATAATTGATAGATAGCATTATATAGAAATTAGAAATGAGTCAGTTGAACAGTTTAATACATCGATATTCACAGATAATCAGCTATATTTATAGCTACATAGACAGCAAATGTTAAAGATAGTTGCACAGATAAAACGATAGATAAATTTATTTTGCTGATAGTTACAAGTCAGTTGTGATTATAACCTGTTATATGCTTGTTTTTATCTTAGTTAAATTGTTAATTTAAAGTCAAAATATTTAGATCAGCGATTAAAGCAAACAACTTAAATGACACACTGATTGACAAAGTTAAGATACCATCGCCCAAAAAATGTATTTAGTTCAATTTAAACGAGGTCATATGCAGAGCAACCGCAGAAACAGCCGCAACAGCAGCAGCAGCAGCAGTAGCATAGAGAAGAGCAAGGCAGAGCAGCAAAATATAAAGTGAATGACAGCTAGACAGAGACAAAGAGAGAATGAGAGAGTAGAGAGAGAGAGAGAAATGAGAATAGGGACAAGGGTTGTGCTTGGGTGGCTGGCATATGTAAGCTTAAGCTGCTGATACGAACAATACTTTTATCGCAGTCGGCATCAACTGATTCCATCACACACACACACACACACACAATGCAAATGAGAGAGAGAGAGAGAGAGAGAGAGGCGGTACCGAGCATTAAGCACAATTAAAATGTGTACTTGCACCCCATGGGTGGTGCGCGTGCCACAATTGCAGGTCGTTGGACGTTAGGTGCAACAATGCAACAACATGACTGAATATCCTTCATCTATGTACATATGTGTATAGCTTAAAAGTGAGTGCACCACTTGAGACTCGTTTGATAAGCTAAGCATAGCATAGTCAACTCTTTGCTGCGCTGACAGTTGTGCAAACAGTTGTGAAGTCACAACAAAAACCAAAATAAAAACCAAAACAAAAACAAAGTCACAAATCTATTTGCATAATAGCTAACAGCGACGACAACAACGAAAACAACAAAAAAAAAAAAAAACAAACTCCCTAAGCACAAAAAAAAAATGACGTGAGTTTGTGATACGTTCGCACTGCATGTTCAGACAACATAAACATCAATGATTTGATGTCTTGATGTCCTGCGGGGTGTGCCAATTCTACACTTTGTATAATTGAGCTATAGATACTATATATAGTCTGTGTATATACAAAGATTATATGCTGGTGTGTTTATCTAATTGATTTTCTACTGCTAGACATGTCGTATGCGTAATGCACGAAAAGGAAAAAGTCAATGCACCGTCATTTACCTTTCTGCTCATGTCCAGCCTGAGCTACTGCTACCGGCTGTTGCTGCTGTTGTTGTAGAAGTTGCTGCTGCTGCGGCTGCTGCTGCTGTTGTTGTTGTTGTTGTTGTTGTTGTTGGAGCTGCGCTTCCTGTTGCAGTTGTACTGGCAATGACTGGACTGGAGCTGGTGCTGGGCGCGTTTCACTCATTGTTGGTACAGCAGCTTCCAGCACAGAGCTTTTCTCCATGACATCCGCCATATTGAAAGTATTTGTGTTTCTGTGACTGTGTGACTGTGACTGTGTGACTGTGTATGAGTATTGCACTTAGAACAGGACTTTCGTAGTGCGTTTTAACTTTTCTCCTTGCTTGGAATTATATATATATATATATATTTTTTTTTGGTATCTATTCGTTTATTCCTTTTTTATCTTTTCAACTGATTTGCTATGCACTTTTTTTACTTTCCGATATTTCACAATTTTTTTGGTTTATATCCTTGGCATTTTTTTTTGGTTACGTTTGGAATGCTCTATGCACTTGTTGTGAGAGAGCTGAAAATCGGCGCAAAAAAAAAGAATATATATATATACATATAAATATATATATATATAAATATTATACTATTAACATAATGTAATAACACTTTTTATATTACACAAACATACACAAAAATACACACACACACACAGAGAGAGACACTTGCACACTTCGCTTTTTTTTTCAGATAATATCCACGTATTTCTAATACATCTAAACACACTTAATCTTTTTACCGTTAGCGAAGCGCTTAGTAACTTTGACGCTTGTTATCTCGTTTTCAACTCATTTTCCGTTCGTTGACTCAATTCTTTTTTCTTATACCAAACTAGTACTCGGAAGACGACACAAGCTGCGGTGATGCACTTTTTTTTTGGATACATGCGAGAGGGGAACGTTCGTGAAGAGCCTTCATACACGATACTGTAGCTTTGCGTTTGTGTAGCGCCATCTATTGGAAATTATTGCGTTTGGTCTGTGTACGAACAGAGTTGCACATATTGTTAATTCTGGTAATTTGAAAAATATATTACTTAAAAACAAAAAAACAAAAAAATAAAAAAAAAAAACAAATATATAAACAAACAAAATATAATTAAAATTGCAAATAATATAAAATAATTAAATAATTTATTCAAAGATTATACGAAAATTCCAATACAAATTAGAATTGATCCATAACGTGCCTGTCGACAGTTCATAGCCAAATAATTTTTTATAATAAAATAAATATTTTGTACTACAGTACTATAATTATTATTATTATTTTTTTTTTAAATTTCTAATGACTCTTTTAGAGATTTCCCCCAACCTAGTTGCAAGACAAGCCATGCTTTTGCTACTTTGTTTATTTATGCGTCTTTCAAAATAAATCATAATAGTATTATGGTAATTTCAAATTTCAAAATAAATAAACACATGAACAACAAAAAATAATTGCCACAAAAACTTAGTGTTTTTTTTTTCAGTTTTTTTTTTCATTATTTTTTATAATTTAAATTTTTTTTTATTTTTTAAAAAATAATATTATCTTGAAGTTCAATTTTGCAGTTGTAGTAGCAGAAGTAAAATTTAATTAAAATAATATACGAGAGAGAGATAGAGAGAGTTAGCGATGAATATAACATCTATGGAGAATGGCTGTTGCTATAAATTTTTATTTGGTGTTGTTGTTGTTGTTGTTGTTTTGTTCTGGTTGTTGTTGACATTTATTTATAGCCTATCTGGTCTGTCACACATTCTTGCGAGGAATGCTAAAAATTATTGAAAGAAAACAAAGTGAAAATATTATTAATATCATTCTTAGAATTTCAATGAAAGAGAAAGAAAATATGGATGGTATAAATAGTGAGAGAAAATGAGACATAGATAGATATATATAT
>JBAMBR010004362.1:0-37729 GCA_037044475.1 Zaprionus obscuricornis | reverse complement strand
CACACACATCTACATATATAGAAATATATATATATATATACATTGTATTTGCGGGAGAGAGTTGTATCATGAAATGGATATGCGGGAATATAATTATACATACTTATATATATATAATGATAAACCTAAAAAAAAAACAAAAATAAACAACAAAATCAAACAAAAAATGTATAAAAAACAAAAAAAAAAAAAATCAATACAAAATATTAATAAAGAAAAAGTATTATCAAAATCAAAATATATCTTGAATTTTATTTTTATGCTAAGAATTTTTTTTTATTTTTTATTGTATAGCAATTTGTCAACTTTTGGTGACTAAAATTTGATTTGAAAATAATAGTTGTAATTATTATATCTGGCTAAATTATTTTAGTTGGCTTTGGATCATTATATAATTTTCATATATTTGATATAGATATATAGATATGCATATACATATGTATAGATCATAGAGCCAATCATAGATTTCAATTTAAATGAGATTTTCCATTTTCCTTTATGAATTGATTTGTTATATGTATATATATATACATATATATGTATAATATAAATATATGAGAGACTTGCTTTTGAAGTGAAGAAGAATTTGTTTCTGATATATGTATGAGCTATAAAAGTGAAGAATCGTTTCTTTTTTTTGAAAATCTCTTCATTGTTTATATTAATAATGATAAATTACACTGCTTGCAGACGCAGTCTACTATGTTATATGTTATAATATGTTATAATAGGATTATATGTTATAATAGGATATATTAGCATGAATTGAGGTATCGATGTTGTTCTGATATGTTCTGATCTGTGCTACAGGAGATTGTGTACTAGTAAAGAGTCATTGTATAAATTATTATAAATTATAAAGTAAAGACTCGTTGCCGTTTGGATATAAAATAAATCATGAAAAATTGAATATATAATAATTAGTATTACTAACGTGATATTTTATTGGAAAATGTATAGTCCAGGCTGTCAGAGAAACATTGACATAGTAGCGCAAGGCAATTTATTAAATATTTTTAGAAATCACTGGAAAGCTGAAACAGTCGAATCGCGATAATTCGTATCCCGCTAATTTAAAATTCTCAATAATTCGTAAAACATTTCTTGTTGCCTTGAAAAACAAAATTGGATAAATAATTCGAAAATAATTCGTAATCCACCATAATTCGTTAAAAATATGATCTTCATGATATTACGAATTATCGGGACTCTATTGTTATTTAAATTTAGTATTAAAGCTGTTATATAAAATTACAAATAGAATTTCCACAAGTCTATGTCAAGTTTATATATATTCAAGCTTGATATTATTTGCAATAATTAATGAAAATTATATTATTAAATTTAATATTTGGCCAAGTTTTGACTATAAACTGTGAATAATGCTACGATTAAAGGTGCAAAATATTTGACATACTAAAGCGCACTTGCGCCTTAGTTAAGTTTTTAAATTTTTTATATGAATACGGTAGGCAACAAAGTTTTACAGCTAACAATTAATATACCCTCCATCATATGCTATGGCAAACACACGCACGCACACATACATGTACACGTACAGACATACATGTGAGTATATGAGGGGCATATGCACAATTATAAGCTCAGTAGGCAGAGTGTAGGCAGCTTTATTAAACTTTGTTGTAATTACAACAACATGTGTTGTGCCACTTCCTTTTACACACACACACATACACACGCATGTGTGTGAGTGAGAGAGAGAGAGAGCATGAGTACTTCTATTTGTTTGAATATGTGTGCGTTTGCATACATTTACCTAATTAAATAAAATAATGTAAACGCAAAAGTTGCAGAGGGCGCAACGAATTCATCTCGTCCCTCTACTCTCCTTTAGCTACACTCTTTATCACATCACACTCACACTTGCTCTTTCTTACTCTCTCTCTCTTTCTCCCTCTCTTTGCAGCTGCTTTGCTGCCCTGCAACTCATGTAGCATGTGCCAGTTTCTTAGCTTTTGGCTTCACATTTGCCTTAAAATTTTTTTGCAAAAATAAAAGAAGCCAAAGGCTTTTTGTTTCACAATTGATTCGACTTGGCAGATATCCTAGAAGTTTAAATTAAATAAAATACAAATATATTTTAAAGTAATTTTATTCTATATTTATATATATTTAATTTCCAGTTTTAGCTGCTGAAGACAAGGCGTATACTTAATATTGTATGGTATACGCCTAGTGCTTTGTTATAGCTAAGATTAAAGGCAGGGTATATTTAAGTTGATATACATATTTTCAAATATTTATAAGTAAGAAAACAGCTGCGTGTGTAAGTGTGTATGTGTGTGTGTGCGCTACTGAACGACTGTGTGTGCCTGATAATTATCATTTGCTTAAACCAAGAACTCAGCCCATTGCAATTGCACAGTAACAAGAAATAAGTTGTAGGTGGCGACAGCCAAAAAGAGAGGGAGAGATAGAAAGAGAGAGAGAGATAGAGAGGTGTAGGTTGGCAAGAAGAAAGTGGCATAGAGTGTGTTTAAGCCTTTTTGCTGCTGTTGCTGCCTGCTGCAAAAGCAAATATTTAGCACAGAAAATTCACTTTTCGATTCGAAGTCGTTGGCCATTAAGTTAGAGCTCATTTTTTTCGGGGATGGTGGCGGCGCTTGGCGAATGTCGCCCGACATCAATTTGCATATGAAATTGTTGTTTTATTGTTGTGTGTGTGTGTGTGTGTGTGTGTATGACTGTGTGTGTATGTGTGTACGTGGCATTTGGTAAATGTAATTAAAAATTTTGTTGTTTAATTTGCGGAAATATAACTGTTACGCTTTAAGGAAACGTTGTGCGCGCCAGAAGACGACGACGATGGCAACGACAACAACAGAGCAGCAGCAAGAAGTAAACAGCAAGCAGCAAGCAGTCAGCAAACTGAAGTCAAATGCGGTCACATACATTTTGCTGTCAAATAAAAGCGAAAAGTGCATAAAGTATTGCAGCAGCAGAGAGTGAGGCAGCAGCAATGCTTACCATATACTGGCTCAAAGTGTGTGGGGTAAGTGTCAAGCAGCAAACGGCAAGCGGCAACGAGGCCTACAATATTCGGATTTTTGCATTGAAATATTTTAATGCAAAAATAATTACATGCACATGCCCCACAAAAGCGGCAAGCGAATGAAACGAAATGCTGTTTATGAAGACTGAAGACAGTTAAAGGCATAGACGAAGGCAAGAGGAAGTAAGACATGGCACAGGCGACCGCTGCACGAGCTTTGTTTTTTTTTGTGTTTTTTTTCGCTTATTGTTTTTGGCAATGTCAGGACACGACACGACACGATACAAAAGCTAAAATGGCAAGAAAACTTCTCATACGTCTTATTGTTGCTGCTGTTGCTGTTGTTATTGCTGTTATTGTTGTTCGTGTTGTGGCAAACGATACAACGTATTTAGCTTGGGGACACGCGATGCGGAAAACAAAATACAACAAAACAAAAACAAAAACAAAGAAAGGGAAAAACAAAAAGCAAAAGCAAAGCTACAAAAAGAGCTTATAGAGTCGTAATAAAATGCAATTGATATTCAAAAGGGAAATTGCAGAAAACAATCAACGGAGAAACAAATACCACAAAAAAAAAATAAAACAATAACAACTGCAACACTAGAAGCAACAGCAACAATAACAAAAACAGCAGCAAAAGCAAAGAGCAGCAGCAGTAACAGCAACAGAAGCTGCAGCTAGAACAGAAGCAGCAACAGCAATATTAGCAGCAACAGCAGCAGCAAGGACGTAGTAATAGCAAGTTGCAGCAGCATCAGCAACAACATCAACAACAACAACAACAACAACAACAACAACAACAACAACAACAACAACAACAACAACAACAGCAACAACAGCAACAACAGCACACAGCACAGCAATAACAGCAACAACAGCAACAACAGCAACAACAGCAACGTCAGCAATAACAGCAACTACAGCAACTACAGCAACTACAGCAGCAACTGCAACAACAGCAACAGTAATAACACTAGCAGCAACAGCAACTTCAGGGGCTGATAACAACAGCTCTAACACTAGCAGCAACAGCAGCAACAACAAAAGCAGGAACAGCGGCAACAGCAGTAATAATAAAAGCAACAACAGCAACAAGAATACCAGCAGCAGCAGTAAGAAAAGCAGCAATAATATCAATAACAGCTGCACTAGCAGCAACAGCAGCAACAACAGCAGTAATAGCGGCAACAACAGTAAGAATAAAAGCAACAGCAGCAACAACAACAAACAAAAGCAACAACAGCAATAACAAAACCAGCAGCAATACCAGCAGCAACAGAAAGAAAGGCAGCAATAATAGAAACAACAGCAGCAATAACAGCAGCAACAGTAGCAACAACAGCAGCAGCAGCAGCAATAGCAACTTCAGGGGCTGATAACACCATAAGCTGGCACAGCGAATTTGCCAGCGGCGAATTTTTATTGGCCGCAGGGGCAATAAAAAATTGTTTTTCGGTTGGTGGCAGCGCATGCTCCACACTTGCCGCATGCTGCCGTTGGGGTGTTGCAAGCTCTATATTTTTTTTTACTGCTGTTGTTGTTGTTGTTTTTGATTTTTGGGTTTTTTGGTTTGCGGCGAATTCGCCAAGAGCCTGACCTAGTTCAATATGTTGTTGGTTGGTTTGCTTGCCGTTTGCCACTTGCCGTTTGCCACTTGCCGTTTGCCGCTTGCCGCTTGTCGCTTATCGTTTGCTTCATTCGTTTGTCCCTTTTGTGTTCGTATGCCTTTTGGTGTCCCTCGTCCCTCGTCCCTCGTCTCTGCCATCCTACTTCACTGTGCAGAGCATTGTGTATATGTGCTCGCTTGGACCGGCTTGGCTTTTATTTGCGCTATGCCTTTGCCAGCTTTACGTGCACCTCTGGCAGCTTTTTATGATTTTGAATGTGTTCGTGTGTATGTGTGTGTGTGTGTGTGTGTGTGTGTGTGTGTGTGCAGACATAGTTATTGTTGCATATACATGCATGTATATTGCATTTGTATTGTTTGTGTTGCAACTTCACTTTAGCCACGCATGACGAGCAACTCAACGTTTCGTGTGTTGTGTGCTTTGCAAATTTTTTTTTAAATTTTAATAAACTTCAAACAAAACGCCATCGATGCTCAATGGACTGTTGGGCACTTAAAAAGCATTTTGCATTACGCACAAATACTTTATGCCATTTCACAGCGTCACACTGCCACACTGCCAGACAGCCAGTTGCCAGTTTGCCACTTTGCCACTAGACATACTAGACTACACACACTGAAAGAGACACACACACACACGCACGCATATAACCGCAAAATATGCAAACAATTTTCAATTAAAAATCAATTTTATGCTTCAACTGCGGCTAAGTGTAAAATAGTTGTTGCTGCTGCTCTTCTTGCTGCTGTTTGCTTGTCGAATGCAACCTGTACAGCTCCTGCACGAAATATTGCAGTTAAGTCTTTGAGACTCTTTTTCTTTTTTTTGAGGAAAATTCCTTGCAATAATTAACAATAAAAATTGTATTGGAAAAATTTATTTTTTTTTTTTGCTAAGAAATTTTATGAAAGTTTTTTTTTTTTTACCGAGAAGCCAAAAAGTTTTGTGCAGCTGTCAAAAGACTTAAATGGCCAAATTTGAACATTGCAAATTGTCTACTTTTGTGTGCACTGTGAGAAATTAATGTATAAATACATATAAATATTTTAATACATTTTATAGAATACGTTAGTCATTCAAAAATTAATAAATATTTTAAATTATATTATAAAAAAATGTACATAGTGTGTGTGTAGTATATGTATGCTTAGTATGCTTAAATAAAGCTTAAGCATGCCTCATCAGCACTCTACTCGCACATTTTGGGGTGCAGTGAACACACAGAGAGAGAGAGAGAGAGAGAGGGAGAGAAAGAGATAGAGAGAGTAAGAGTTCAAATGTTGCACAACGCCATCGTCATCGTTATCAACATCAGCATCGTCATCATTGCCATGGCTGTGTAGCAGTTAGCGATTTCATTTCTTGGCCAGTTGCAAGTGCTGATGAGGCATGCTTAAGCTTTATTTAAGCATACTAAGCATACATATACTACACACACACTATGTACATTTTTTTATGACTATATTGTGCGTATTTTTTCGCACAATGTTGGCAATATCTATAAACGTAATTGGATATGTGGCTGACTGACTTTCACAACAAAAAAAAACACAGTATAAACGAATGCGAGTGTGAGTGAGACAGCGAATGTTGAGTACGAGAAACTTTTTTCAAATGTTCACATTCGCAAAACATTTCGGCAAAAGCCTTTCAATTGCATTGTGAGGGTTGCGAAGGCGTGGCATGGCTACGGGCGGTAGGAGGTAGGGGAGTCAGGTCTAAACACACGTCTGCTCAAGCGGAAATTGGCAACAATTGTAGCGCGCCACAAAATGGCAACCATAAAAAGTTTTATGAAAATTTTCTAAGCGTACCGCGGTCCCAAAACTCAACATTCCCCATCTACCCTCCCATCATCCAATGCTACTTCTCTTGTAGAATATCATCATTCCCGTTTCCCTACTGAAAGCATTCAGCATTTGCTTTTCTCCTCTTCTTCATCTGCTGCTATTGCTACTTCTGCTGCTGCTGCTACTGCTGTTCTCTTGCTATGTTAAGCAAACCATGTGTAGGCCATCAATTTACCAATTACTCGACTTGACGTTGAGTGCATGTAATGTGGCAGCAAAGCAAAGGCATAACCATGGGATTGCCGTATATACTATATACAAACATAAGTCTGGAATGGGTGATGGTTGATGGGTGTGGCAATTGGTGGCACTTCAAGTGCCTTTAAATTGTTTCTTTTATTTGCCAAGTGTCTGTATAACAATGCGGCATCAAATGCCAGCTTGTCTTACTTCTCACTCCAATTTCTCAACCTCAAGCTCAACCCACTGACTATTGTCCTTTGACATGACGCCATTCTCATTCTACTAGTCACTCGCTTGCTGCCTCTAGGCTGCCATTCATACTTCCTCAACGTATTGCTGTTTCTAATTGCTATAATGCCCATAGTTACTGACTAATGGTCTGCGGGGGAGTAGGAGGAGAAGCATGCGGAGGCGGAGGAGGAGTACGGATCGGGTGTAGAGTTTTGCTTGGTTTTCCGCTTTAACTTTGGTTACATGTCAACTTGGTCAGATGCCTTCCGCCTTTTGGCTATGCAACAGCTGCAACTACTGTTGCTTCTAACTTTACAGTGCGTAGCCTTAAGCTTCAACAAAAATAACACTCAGCGAGAAATACTGTATGGTTTAATCACTGAACAAAAAAAAAAATTAATAAATATTTTAAATTATATTTTAATATTTTAAAAAAATTTAATAACAAATTTTAATAAAATTTTACATATAAAATTACTTTTTGAATGACTAACAGTTACTCTATAAAATATATTAAAATATTTATATGTATTTATACATTAATTTCTCACAGTGTACACAAAAGTAGACAATTTGCAATGTTCAAATTTGGCCATTTAAGTCTTTTGACAGCTGCACAAAACTTTTTGGCTTCTCGGTAAAAAAAAAAAAAACTTTCATAAAATTTCTTAGCAAAAAAAAAAAAAAAATAAATTTTTCCAATACAATTTTTATTGTTAATTATTGCAAGGAATTTTCTTCAAAAAAAGAAAAAAAAGTCTCAAAGACTTAACTGCAATATTTCGTGCAGGAGCTGTACAGGTTGCATTCGACAAGCAAACAGCAGCAAGAAGAGCAGCTATTTTACACTTAGCCGCAGTTGAAGCATAAAATTGATTTTTAATTGAAAATTGTTTGCATATTTTGCGGTTATATGCGTGCGTGTGTGTGTGTGTCTCTTTCAGTGTGTGTAGTCTAGTATGTCTAGTGGCAAAGTGGCAAACTGGCAACTGGCTGTCTGGCAGTGTGGCAGTGTGACGCTGTGAAATGGCATAAAGTATTTGTGCGTAATGCAAAATGCTTTTTAAGTGCCCAACAGTCCATTGAGCATCGATGGCGTTTTGTTTGAAGTTTATTAAAATTTAAAAAAAAATTTGCAAAGCACACAACACACGAAACGTTGAGTTGCTCGTCATGCGTGGCTAAAGTGAAGTTGCAACACAAACAATACAAATGCAATATACATGCATGTATATGCAACAATAACTATGTCTGCACACACACACACACACACACACACACACACACACATACACACGAACACATTCAAAATCATAAAAAGCTGCCAGAGGTGCACGTAAAGCTGGCAAAGGCATAGCGCAAATAAAAGCCAAGCCGGTCCAAGCGAGCACATATACACAATGCTCTGCACAGTGTAGTAGGATGGCAGAGACGAGGACGAGGGACACCAAAAGGCATACGAACACAAAAGGGACAAACGAATGAAGCAAACGATAAGCGACAAGCGGCAAGCGGCAAACGGCAAGTGGCAAACGGCAAGTGGCAAACGGCAAGCAAACCAACCAACAACATATTGAACTAGGTCAGGCTCTTGGCGAATTCGCCGCAAACCAAAAAACCCAAAAATCAAAAACAACAACAACAACAGCAGTAAAAAAAATATAGAGCTTGCAACACCCCAACGGCAGCATGCGGCAAGTGTGGAGCATGCGCTGCCACCAACCGAAAAACAATTTTTTATTGCCCCTGCGGCCAATAAAAATTCGCCGCTGGCAAATTCGCTGTGCCAGCTTATGGTGTTATCAGCCCCTGAAGTTGCTATTGCTGCTGCTGCTTCTGTTGTTGCTACTGTTGCTGCTGTTATTGCTGCTGTTGTTTCTATTATTGCTGCCTTTCTTTCTGTTGCTGCTGGTATTGCTGCTGGTTTTGTTATTGCTGTTGTTGCTTTTGTTTGTTGTTGTTGCTGCTGTTGCTTTTATTCTTACTGTTGTTGCCGCTATTACTGCTGTTGTTGCTGCTGTTGCTGCTAGTGCAGCTGTTATTGATATTATTGCTGCTTTTCTTACTGCTGCTGCTGGTATTCTTGTTGCTGTTGTTGCTTTTATTATTACTGCTGTTGCCGCTGTTCCTGCTTTTGTTGTTGCTGCTGTTGCTGCTAGTGTTAGAGCTGTTGTTATCAGCCCCTGAAGTTGCTGTTGCTGCTAGTGTTATTACTGTTGCTGTTGTTGCAGTTGCTGCTGTAGTTGCTGTAGTTGCTGTAGTTGCTGTTATTGCTGACGTTGCTGTTGTTGCTGTTGTTGCTGTTGTTGCTGTTATTGCTGGCGTTGCTGTTGTTGCTGTTGTTGCTGTTGTTGCTGTTGTTGTTGTTGTTGTTGTTGTTGTTGTTGTTGTTGTTGTTGTTGTTGTTGTTGTTGTTGATGTTGTTGCTGATGCTGCTGCAACTTGCTATTACTACGTCCTTGCTGCTGCTGTTGCTGCTAATATTGCTGTTGCTGCTTCTGTTCTAGCTGCAGCTTCTGTTGCTGTTACTGCTGCTGCTCTTTGCTTTTGCTGCTGTTTTTGTTATTGTTGCTGTTGCTTCTAGTGTTGCAGTTGTTATTGTTTTATTTTTTTTTGTGGTATTTGTTTCTCCGTTGATTGTTTTCTGCAATTTCCCTTTTGAATATCAATTGCATTTTATTACGACTCTATAAGCTCTTTTTGTAGCTTTGCTTTTGCTTTTTGTTTTTCCCTTTCTTTGTTTTTGTTTTTGTTTTGTTGTATTTTGTTTTCCGCATCGCGTGTCCCCAAGCTAAATACGTTGTATCGTTTGCCACAACACGAACAACAATAACAGCAATAACAACAGCAACAGCAGCAACAATAAGACGTATGAGAAGTTTTCTTGCCATTTTAGCTTTTGTATCGTGTCGTGTCGTGTCCTGACATTGCCAAAAACAATAAGCGAAAAAAAACACAAAAAAAAACAAAGCTCGTGCAGCGGTCGCCTGTGCCATGTCTTACTTCCTCTTGCCTTCGTCTATGCCTTTAACTGTCTTCAGTCTTCATAAACAGCATTTCGTTTCATTCGCTTGCCGCTTTTGTGGGGCATGTGCATGTAATTATTTTTGCAAAAATATTTCAATGCAAAAATCCGAATATTGTAGGCCTCGTTGCCGCTTGCCGTTTGCTGCTTGACACTTACCCCACACACTTTGAGCCAGTATATGGTAAGCATTGCTGCTGCCTCACTCTCTGCTGCTGCAATACTTTATGCACTTTTCGCTTTTATTTGACAGCAAAATGTATGTGACCGCATTTGACTTCAGTTTGCTGACTGCTTGCTGCTTGCTGTTTACTTCTTGCTGCTGCTCTGTTGTTGTCGTTGCCATCGTCGTCGTCTTCTGGCGCGCACAACGTTTCCTTAAAGCGTAACAGTTATATTTCCGCAAATTAAACAACAAAATTTTTAATTACATTTACCAAATGCCACGTACACACATACACACACAGTCATACACACACACACACACACACACACAACAATAAAACAACAATTTCATATGCAAATTGATGTCGGGCGACATTCGCCAAGCGCCGCCACCATCCCCGAAAAAAATGAGCTCTAACTTAATGGCCAACGACTTCGAATCGAAAAGTGAATTTTCTGTGCTAAATATTTGCTTTTGCAGCAGGCAGCAACAGCAGCAAAAAGGCTTAAACACACTCTATGCCACTTTCTTCTTGCCAACCTACACCTCTCTATCTCTCTCTCTCTTTCTATCTCTCCCTCTCTTTTTGGCTGTCGCCACCTACAACTTATTTCTTGTTACTGTGCAATTGCAATGGGCTGAGTTCTTGGTTTAAGCAAATGATAATTATCAGGCACACACAGTCGTTCAGTAGCGCACACACACACATACACACTTACACACGCAGCTGTTTTCTTACTTATAAATATTTGAAAATATGTATATCAACTTAAATATACCCTGCCTTTAATCTTAGCTATAACAAAGCACTAGGCGTATACCATACAATATTAAGTATACGCCTTGTCTTCAGCAGCTAAAACTGGAAATTAAATATATATAAATATAGAATAAAATTACTTTAAAATATATTTGTATTTTATTTAATTTAAACTTCTAGGATATCTGCCAAGTCGAATCAATTGTGAAACAAAAAGCCTTTGGCTTCTTTTATTTTTGCAAAAAAATTTTAAGGCAAATGTGAAGCCAAAAGCTAAGAAACTGGCACATGCTACATGAGTTGCAGGGCAGCAAAGCAGCTGCAAAGAGAGGGAGAAAGAGAGAGAGAGTAAGAAAGAGCAAGTGTGAGTGTGATAAAGAGTGTAGCTAAAGGAGAGTAGAGGGACGAGATGAATTCGTTGCGCCCTCTGCAACTTTTGCGTTTACATTATTTTATTTAATTAGGTAAATGTATGCAAACGCACACATATTCAAACAAATAGAAGTACTCATGCTCTCTCTCTCTCTCACTCACACACATGCGTGTGTATGTGTGTGTGTGTAAAAGGAAGTGGCACAACACATGTTGTTGTAATTACAACAAAGTTTAATAAAGCTGCCTACACTCTGCCTACTGAGCTTATAATTGTGCATATGCCCCTCATATGCTCACATGTATGTCTGTACGTGTACATGTATGTGTGCGTGCGTGTGTTTGCCATAGCATATGATGGAGGGTATATTAATTGTTAGCTGTAAAACTTTGTTGCCTACCGTATTCATTTAAAAAATTTAAAAACTTAACTAAGGCGCAAGTGCGCTTTAGTATGTCAAATATTTTGCACCTTTAATCGTAGCATTATTCACAGTTTATAGTCAAAACTTGGCCAAATATTAAATTTAATAATATAATTTTCATTTATTATTGCAAATAATATCAAGCTTGAATATATATAAACTTGACATAGACTTGTGGAAATTCTATTTGTAATTTTATATAACAGCTTTAATACTAAATTTAAATAACAATAGAGTCCCGATAATTCGTAATATCATGAAGATCATATTTTTAACGAATTATGGCGGATTACGAATTATTTTCGAATTATTTATCCAATTTTGTTTTTCAAGGCAACAATAAATGTTTTACGAATTATTGAGAATTTTAAATTAGCGGGATACGAATTATCGCGATTCGACTGTTTCAGCTTTCCAGTGATTTCTAAAAATATTTAATAAATTGCCTTGCGCTACTATGTCAATGTTTCTCTGACAGCCTGGACTATACATTTTCCAATAAAATATCACGTTAGTAATACTAATTATTATATATTCAATTTTCATGATTTATTTTATATCCAAACGGCAACGAGTCTTTACTTTATAATTTATAATAATTTATACAATGACTTTCTACTAGTACACAATCTCATGTAGCACAGATCAGAACATATCAGAACAAAATCGATACCTCAATTCATGCTAATATATCCTATTATAACATATAATCCTATTATAACATATTATAACATATAACATAGTAGACTGCGTCTGCAAGCAGTGTAATTTATCATTATTAATATAAACAATGAAGAGATTTTCAAAAAAAAGAAACGATTCTTCACTTTTATAGCTCATACATATATCAGAAACAAATTCTTCTTCACTTCAAAAGCAAGTCTCTCATATATTTATATTATACATATATATGTATATATATGTATATATATATATATATATATATATATATATATAATATCTGATAATAATCAAATCTTAACTTTATCAGCTAACAAATCAATTCATAAAGGAAAATGGAAAATCTCATTTAAATTGAAATCTATGATGGGCTCTATGATCTATACATATGTATATGCATATCTATATATCTATATCAAATATATGAAAATTATATAATGATCCAAAGCCAACTAAAATAATTTATGCAGATATAATAATTACAACTATTATTTTCAAATCAAATTTTAGTCACCAAAAGTTGACAAATTGCTATACAATAAAAAAAAAAAAAATTCTTGGCATAAAAATGAAATTCAAGATATATTTTGATTTTGATAATACTTTTTCTTTATTAATATTTTGTATTGATTTTTTTTTTTGTTGTTTTTTATACATTTTTTGTTGTTTGATTTTGTTGTTTATTTTTGTTTTTTTTTAGGTTTATCATTATATATATATAAGTATGTATAATTATATTCCCGCATATCCATTTCATGATACAACTCTCTCCCGCAAATACAATGTATATATATATATATTTTTATATATGTAGATGTGTGTGTGTGTGTGTATGTAGATGTGTGTGTGTGTGTGTGTATGTAGATGTGTGTGTGTGTGTGTATGTTTATGTGTGAGTGTATTGTGGGCATGTCTAGTTTTTTTTTTTTTGTATATTAAGATTGATATACAATAGAAATTTACTATACAATTAAGGATACAAAAAGTGGTTAACTTTAGGCTTAAAGTATACTAAATGATGTCTTCCAGCAAAGAGTTTTTGTTTATGTTTTTCTTTTTTTGCTTTTGTTTGTTGTTGTTGTGTTTAAAGATAGTTAAAGTGTTAGATTGATAGATAATGATAATAAAGTACAAATCATATTAGAAACATAATAATTAGGATTAAATATAGATATATTTAAAGATATAGATATAGATATATAGTACAATTTGAAATCACTTTTGAACTTAGACTAAAACAGCAAAAGCAGCTAATAAAACAAAAGAAAAAAACTGTTAAATAATATACTAAAAAAAATAATAAAACGAAACCAAAACTAAAAGTCTGGTGGAAAAAAAAATTAAAATAATAAAATATTGCAAACTGAACAAAAAAAAAATAAAAAATTGTTTTACAATAATTTCAAAAATTGCTTTTTGTTTGTTTTCACTGTCGCATTGCTAATACATTGTTAAAGGCCATGTGGAAAATTCTTTCTTCCTTTTAAATGAAATAAAAATAAAAACCAAATAGTTTTTTTTTTTTTGTTTTTCATTTCGCATGAAATAGAGAGCGAAGAATATAAAGCATATATGTATGTATATATGAAGCATAATATCATTTTCGTAATCATTTCAAAAACATTTTGTTGTCTAAACACTTTTTCATTCATTTTTATACTTGAGCTTTTTCATACTATATGATTTTGTATAATTTTCTTTTTTGTCTGTTATCATATGTAAATTAATTAATTCTTTTATAAATCGCTGTTATATTTATTATGTTTTTCTCACTGAAATTTACCCAATGTAAATTGTATTCATATTTATATTTATATTCATATTCATATTTATATATTTATATTCATTTATTAATATAAATTTTTTGCCTGTGTTTCTCATATATGTTTTTTTTTTATTTTTTTCATTGATTAGCTAATGGAAATAATGTGTTTTAATTATGCTTTTTGTATGTCGCTCTATCAGTGTATTTATGTTTTGTATTTGTGTTTGTTTCTTTGTGTATATATATATATATATATACATCAAAATATTTATTGGCATTATTTTTTTATGCTTCTATGTTTTTCTTTTTTCTTTGTATAGTTGTAAAAAAAAAAAACAAATGAAATTTAGCTACCATCCGCGCGCAACTTAAATCAATCAAAAAAAAAATACTAGCACTTGCAACTGACCAACGGCCGATACTTTTTTCTGTCTCTGTCTCTATTTCTATTTCAATTTCTGTCTCTCTTTTTTTTTCTCTCACTCTTCATCTTACTAATTTGCCCAACTGTTATCACTTTTCGATGCCGGGGCCAGCAAAACTAAGCAAATGAGCCGCACAAAGCCTTAAACTAAGATTAAGATTTTTAGTTTTTGTTTTTTGTTTTTTTTTTACAATGTCTCATTGTTCTTTGTTTAATATGTTTTTCTTTAGAGTTTTATGATTCAATTGCGAATCAAAGCTTAACTAAATCCAAATGGGGGAAAAGTTGGGCGAACGACATCGAAATATTCTTAGTGATTTTCTAGCGCACTCGTGATGTGGGTCTGCAATATGAAAAGAAGAAATTAGTATATATAATAAATAAGAAGAAGATAAGTAGCATTTACTTACCTGGAGGTTGAAGCGACACTATGTCGTTTAGGTGTATTCGGTGCTGTTGTTGCAACACCAGCTCGACTATTTGGTGTGCGTGCACGTGTTGTGCCTGCGCCTGTTCCTGCTGCTGCCGCCGATGCAACTGCTGTTCCTGCTCCTGTTCCTGCTCCTGCTGCTGCTGTTGATGTGGGTGGGCCAGCGATACTATAACGTTTGGGTTGCACAATGCGACTTGGTGAACGTGTACTGCATTTACCACTGCTGGCTGCATCATGTGCGCTGCTAACTCTGCAGATTTGTGGATTGGAAGAGGGCGAGGAGGAATTGGAAATATTAGCGGGTGAATTTGTTTTACTTTTGCTGACAGTCTTTGTCTTGTTGGCCACAGTTGTTGCTTTTGCAATTGGCGTGGATGTGGCACGTGTTGTCGTTGTTGTAGTAGTAGAAGGTATATTTGAGGCACTCTTAGATCTGGGACTTCTGTGCCACAGATCATGAATATATATGCATATACATAAAGCAAAAGCAGCATGCAAAAATAGAGCAATCGCAAAAAGCAAAAAGAGAAATGGATGGGAAAGGGAACGGGAAAAAGGCAATGTCAAAGGAAAAAGATGGAGAAAAAAAAAGAAGAAAACGATACAAAATTTAGAGAAAACAATTTCCAAATATTACAAGAATTTCGTTCAACAAAAAATATAATAAAAAAATCAAGCAAAAAATCAAAAAAATAAAATAAAAAATAAAATGAAAAACTTTTCTACAATGCAAATGCAAATGAAACTCACCTTCCGGCCGGATAGCTAACTGGACGAGGTATGCGCGACTTGGGCGCAGAATTGGAGCCAGCTGATGTGGTCGATGTTGGCGTTGAGCCACCACTCTTGGTTGCCTGCTCATTGGCCAATTCCTTCAGCATACTCGAATCTTTGCTCATCAATTCCCATTGGATTTGCAAACGTTTGAAGCGATTACTCTCAATTTTACGCTGCTCCTGTACATCCAATGTCTCGTTGCGACGCTGCAGTGCTGCTATGGAAATGTTTGGTGAATTTGGTGGCGTTGTGAAGCGTTTAACATTTATATCCGTTGCTGTTGTAGCAGTAGCAGCAGCAGCAGTAGCAGCAGCAGCAACATCGTTGAACGACACCTTCTTCTGTTGGCTAAGGACACGACTAACTTCTTTCTTAAGTGCAGCTGCATCATATTGCACCTGTTCGCCGGAAGACTCGAGAATGGCAGCTATTTCAGCATAATACTTGAGTTCAGAACGTGGCAACGATGCCAGAAAACTTTCAGCACGAGCACGTGCATCCAGATCTTTGCGTGACAAACGTTGTTTAGCTTGCGGCTGTTGCTCTGCATGTTCCTCCTCCTCAAAGACCTCAGCCAGCTCATCAGTTGAACCAAGCGCATAATGATATGGCGGCTCCTGTAAACTTCGACGTTTCTCCAATTTACTCAACTGTTGCGTCTGCTTAGCTTCAATCATAGAGTTACGTTTGGGACGCGCTTGTATTGAGTTTGCTTTACGCAAGATGCTACGTGGCATAGGCTGTGGTGCAGTCACTTGTCTTGTACTCACAGGACTGCTATCCGTAGGACCCATTTCCATGCGTTGCTGTTCATATTGATAGACATACATTTGCTTCAATGGATCAGCATCGACTTCCGAGTCAGTGAGCAGTGTCGATGAGCCACGATATCCCGAACTTGGTGGTTGACTAGAACCTGAACTGGATCCTTCATCCAATTGTGTCTGCATTTGCTGCAGATCCTTGGCACAATCGCAAACATTTGAACGATTGCGACGTATCGGTGGTGACATACAGAACAACGGACGCTGCGATAATTCTTTATCCAATTGTCCCGATATCTGACGCACCTCAGGAATGTGTTGCAAGCGTTTTCGATACTCGACTGGCAGCAGTGTTGCCAATGATTGCCAATCAGCAATATGCTTGAAATCCAATGTCTTAAATAATTCATTATCATTAATGCTTTGACTGCTGCTACGTTGTTTTTTCAATGAAGCCATTGAACTGCTACCATGATTATCATTCTCTAACGTCATCTTGTAATTGAAGGGCGAAAAGATGACATCAGAACTAGAATTATTTGTCTTTACAAAACCCAAATCGGGCAATGCATAATTTGGATATATAACATAGATAGGAGCCTGACGTTCTTCACCCAAATTGTGCAGCTTGGACAGAAATGATGGTGGTACACAGCGATAACGATCACTTAGACTGCTACGTGTGGTGCTTAATGAACCACATGATGTTTGCATTGAACGTGTTATCATTTCGGAGCTGGAGGCACAGGATAATGGACGTGCCGGTGTTTTGGAGATTTGTGTTATAAGTTGTTCCGAATTACTGGCATCCGATGAATGTTGACTGCATTGGGCATTTGTCTGTGTGTGCGCATTGGCAGCCAGTTGAAATAGTTGTGGATTACGTAGTGGCATGCTGCGACGACGATGTGCTGGTGAATTTGTTGCTGTTAATGAGCCTGTGGAACTGGAACTAGCTCCATCGTCATAGAATACTGCATCGCTGCAACGTGTGCGCAATTGACGTTTTGGTGTTGTATTTGTTGTTGTTGATGTTGCTGCTGCTGCCGTTGTTGTTACTGCTGTTGTTGTTGTTTCTGTTTCCTCATAGTGTGCCACTTGCTCTTCCTCATTGTCTTCCTGCTCTTCATCTTCTTCGTCATGGCGACTCACAGCAGATCCTTTACCAGAATCATTCATACTCTTTTTACGCAAACGTTTCTCCAATGAGCTGCTACTGCAACTTGATGCAGCAGCATCACTTGATGGCCAACAGCCCGATGAGACATCCATGCTGGTTAAAGCACAAGCGCCGCCAGCAACACCAGCATCCTCACTACCACTGCCACTGCCGGCACTGCTGCTGTTGCTCTTTTGCTTAATGAAAAGCTTGACTAGATTGAATGCGGCCGGATTTGAATTGCCTGATGAGGCAGAGCCAGAGATGTGATGATGCGATGATGTCTGTGATGATGCAGCGGCGGCCGAGCAAAAGTTTTGACTTGCTTGTGTCGATGACAAGGCGCAACTGCAGCGATGCTTATGACGATGCGAATGGTGATGATGATGGTGATGATGATGCTGCTGCTGATGTTGCTGCTGTTGCAGTTGTGGTGTCGGTGTCGGCGTATTTGTTGTCTCCATGTGCTGCTCATCTGATTGTTGCTGCTGTTGTTGTTCTTGTTGTAATCTCTCTGATATGGAAACACTTATGGAAATTGGCATCTGGCACATTGGCAACAGATTGCGAGATCTCGATGTGCATGTTTCCATTGTTGATGTACTGACCGCCTGTGAAACATTCAATGGACCCGAATGATGTTGTTGCTTGGACAATTCGTCTTCTTCTTCGTCGTCGTCTTGTTGCTCATCTACAACTGCTGCTGCTGCTTGTGCTGCTGCCTGCAAATTTGCACTCAACTCAATGACACGCTGCAAATTTGGTAGACTTGTGCTCTTGCGTACGTTACACTGTGGCATATGGCGTGTTAATGTGATAGTTTCCGTGATGCCGTCATTGTTATTATTACCCGAAGGATACCTGCGTGCGGGCGAGATCAAGAATAGCGAGCGTCTTTAGACACATCGTGTGGTTTTTTTTTTTTTGGTTGTTGTTGTATTATCAATTGTTGTTGTTGGAAATTTTGAATAAATAATTTAGGGTGAGTTTTTGCTTTTTGACTTGCTTAGCGAGCTTAGCGAAGGAGTTACATAATGAGATTAGGGTTAAACCCGCAATAAATAAAAGAACATAACGAGCTAATCCCGTGAAAAGCAGACTAATCCAGGTAACAACTGTGGCGCCAGCTGCGCTGCATTTATTGTCAATGGAAATTCAAACAAAATTCTGTTGCTTCTATAATATGCAAAATGTAGGCAGGAAAAAAATAATTAATTTTAAGATGTTTTAACATTTGAAATAATTCTTAATTATTTTATTTAATGAAATTTTGAGCTATAAGATTTTTCACAATTTTCTATAATTTTTTTTTTTATAATTTTTATAATATTTAATAAATTGGACTTTAATTTTTAAGATTTAAGTAAATAAATATATAAATATTTTCAACAAATTTTTAAATTTTGTTTTACATTTAAAATGTAGCACAAAGTAAAGATTGAAAATTTTTTAAATATTTTCAAAGAATTTAAATTAATTTTATTTCGAAAATTTTAAACAAATTCTGATTTATTTATGTTTGAAATTGAAATTTTTAGTTATGAAAAATTGACCAAAATTTTGCCAAAAATTAAATTAAATTTTTGCAACATTTTTGCTAAAGAAATTTTATATATAGCAGCAAAATTGTAAAATTGCAGCTGTCATTTAGAATTTTTGTATATTTTTATATAAATTTTATTTCTAGCATTTAATATTTACTGCCATGCAAAAATAACAAAAAAAAAAAAATTTTAATGCGTTTTTTATGTAGAAAATATTTGTGAATGGGGCAGCAGTCGCAGTTAAAGGGCTGCTCACTCTGCCTCATGCCACTTGCTCATATGGATAGTTAAATGAAAGCTAATTGAACTAAATTAAAATGACCTCACAGCTGCATAGAGCAGCGAAAAGTGAGGCAGAGGGAGAGAAGAAGGCAATGAAAGAGGAAACAGCAGACATCCGCATATATGAAGCCGACTGAGTAGTCAAAAAGCAAAACTGTAAAATTACAAATATATTTATATATATGTGTGTATATGTGTGTGCGAGAGAGTGTGTGTGTGTTTATAACTCACAGACTCTCTCTCTCTCTCTCTCTCTCTCTCTCTTGCTCTCAATACTGTGCTCACACTTACCGCTGCAGTTGAGCATTTGTCTGTTTCTGTGGCGATTTGCAGAGAAACTGAAAAGATTGCGCCGAACGTGACATGGATACCTCCAGGGCTTTGTTACGCTTTACAATATCATCCAGATTGCTATGTAAATTAATGCAGTTCTGTTTATTCCTTACAGTTATGTCACAGGGTTCAGCTACATTAATTCAAAGAAAAATATGAATTAATAACAAAAATAATAATTATAAAAAATATATGTAAAAATTTCAGTTTACCATAGAAACTATCATCGGAATATAGGACGCTGCCCTCGAAGGCAATTGTATAATTATCTTTGTTGCATGTGAGTATAATGTCGCCTTCATCGGGATATGCATCCATGTCGAGTGAATCGACCGACAATTGCGACTCTTTGACAGGCGAGAAGAGTAGCTCGGATTTGCAGAAGGAATTATCGATAAGTTCATTGGTTGATGTTGTTGATGTCTGTGACATATTGTGTGCCATATGTTGTTGCTGCATATTACTATGCTGCAATTGTAATTGTTGCTGCTGCTGTTGATGCTGCTGTTGTTGTTGCTGCTGTTGAATTTGCTGCTGTAGCTGTTGCTGCTGTTGTTGTTGTTGTTGTTGTTGCTGCTGCTGTTGTTGTTGATAGAGCAACGATTGTTGCAAACGACTATTGACACCGCCCAAGCTCTTGCAATATGCCGGCAACTGTGATAATAACGAATGTATATCCTCAGTACGAAAACTTTCCATATCAGCCTCAGCAAGATTGGCATCTAAATTTTTAGCCAAATCCTCATAATATACTAAATCACCCATGGCATTATATGAGGCTGATAAAGAGCTAAGTACGCTACGCTGTAGACCGCCGCAACCATCCCGATAGCCGTAGTCCAGGAACCACTGATAATCAGAATTGTCGTGAGTGAAATCTTGTGATGAAGCCAACGAACAGTTGAGATTATTGCCACCACCATTAATACCACCACCAACATTACCAACACCACCACCACAAAGCAAACCACCTACCCCATGTTGTTGCTGCTGCTGTAGCTGTTGCATTGAATCATTACTGCGACCACCAGGCGTTGTTGCATTACTATTGTAATCGGATTCGGGTGTTGCCACCGCATTAGCTGCTGATACAGCTGTTGTTGCTGTTGCTGTTGCTGTTGTTGCCGCCATCATTTGATTGCTCAACAGCAGAAAGTTGTTGTTATCGCAAGTGTCACGCAAATAGCTATCGTCGCCAAGAAATAAACTATTGCTAACCTGCTCATTCAATATAATGCTACGCAACGCACTATTATATCTATCTAAATTGCTTAATACAATTGCAACATTCTGTTTGAGACTCTCTTCGCTCAGTTCATCATCATTAGCGATATTCTCATTGCGTTGTTGTTTTTGTTGTTGCTGTAGCTGTTGCTGTTGATAATATTGCAAATGTTGCTGCTGTAACAAGCGATCATTCAGCTGCTGTTGCTGCTGTTGATAACGTTTGCCGTTGCACGTTGCATACGGCGCTGCTGCTGCTGCTGTTGTCGCAAATAGCGAACAATTATTTGGACTATTCAATGGTTTGCGATAATGTTGCGGAGACTGTGCTGCCGACCCAGGGCCGCTGGCGCTGGCCAATGTTGTTGTGTTGTATGCAGCCGTGTTGCCGTTGTATTGCACACCACCAACAAGTTGTAATAGTTTTTGCTGTTGCTGCTGTTGTTGCTGTTGTTGCAGTTGCTGTTGTTGTGGCTGTTGTTGTTGCTGTTGGGCTAAGTTTGAAAGCAGATGAAGATGCAAATTGTGATTGTTAGTTTTATAATTAATGTTGTTGCTGTTATAATATGTTGTTGTTGTTGTATGATTTGCGGGTGAGTTTAATTGTTGTTGTTGTTGTTGTTTAAGCGGTTTGTTTTGTGATGGAATTTGATGTTCGTTATGGCGGTTTATGTTGCTGCGGATGTTGCTGATGTTGTTGTTATCGTTGTTTGTTGAGAATTCTGTCATGCCACGTCGAAGTTTTAATACTGCAATAAAACGAATATACAATTGTCATTAAAAAAAATAATCAAAGAATTTAGGAGGAGAAAATATCATTTAGTATAACTAACGCTAAGATATTTTAGTGAAAGATATTTTAGTGTTGTATCTATAAAACTGTAGAACAATAAATTCAATTTTATAGCAGTTGCAACACAATGAAAAATCATTGCTAGGTTTTCAACTTTTCAACATTTCAACAACAAAAAATGTATAGCACTAGATAAAAATCTCTGCAACTGCAACTCTGCATCTTCAACTTGCGCATATCATAAAATTTCTTCTTTTTTTTTAAATCAAAAGCTTTGTAAACGTTAAAAAAAAACTATAAACAAAAAAAATATGTGTGTGTGAGGATCGTAAATGATCTTTGCATCTGCATTAGTCAAATTAGCTAATAAGTTGCATTTATTTGACTTGCCACAATTAAAGTAATGCTAGATGAAATGCTGCCACTAATACGCATTAACGTGCCGTACGTTTTCTAGCAATAAATGTGACATGTTCATCAGTCGCTCTGCTCTAGCTCTCTCTCTCTCTATATATGTTTGTCTGTCTGTCTGACTGCGTGAATAGATGAATGGCTGGACGAGCAGCATGAAATGTTTCAATTAACTTTTATGATGTCAGAGCACAGCAGAATTTCATAGCTAGACGAGTGCACTATAAAAAGTAGAACGACGACTAAACAAAATATACCTGCTGTTGCAGGCAGGCGCGTTCGACTTTCACATTGCCACACAGCGCCATCGACCCGAACGTATAACGTATAAAAAAAAATAAAGCTATAGGCGTCATTATTTTTATATTCGTGAGATTTTTACGACTCAAACGCCAACCAACTCCCACCATGCCCCCCTTTCGAGGAGTTGAGCCAAGGAGTCGTAAGTGGAGCAGCAGCAGTTCTTGTTGCAATCAAACGAAGGAGTCTCAATGGCATCGACAACAAAATTCGCTTTTGTGCTGCCGCTGCTGCTGCTACTGCTGCATCACAGGCTGCTCTAGCAGCTCGTAAAAACTTCAACAGAATTTCGTGTAGAGCTTAGTGACATTGCTGCCAGGTTGCAACTTTTGCACATGGCAGCACATGCAACGTCAAACTATCTTAAAGGTTAAAGTTTAATCAGGTTAAAAAATAAGAGCAAAAAAAAAATAACATCGAATATTACGTGTCAAGACTCAATTGTGCTAGAAAACTGGCGCATTGCTGCTTTATTGAATGCAACAGCAACAAAAATGTTGTATGAATGCATTCATTTGAATATTCATTTGCATACATGTATTCATTTTCCTCTAGCAGTACTATTCTAGTTGACGATTTATAATTAACTTTCAAATGTAAACAAATATGCTAAAAAAAAAACCACACAGAAAGCGAAAGCGCGAGTTTATTTTTTACTAGTGCTGAGGTTATTATACATTAGTCAGAGGCATTAGAAGGAGGCTGGAGTGAGGGAGTTTTTTTTTTAGAATGCAATTTGTTTACAGAAAGATTTCTAGCACTGACTAAATTTGTTTATATATATTTTTTTATAAACTCTATTAAAGCTATTTTCTATTTTAAATATTTAAAAAGAAAATTTGAAATTTTGAAAAAGTTTGTAAATTTTTAACTACATTTTTTTTTTAAGTTTTTATAAATTTTTTTTAGGAATATTTTTTTATAAAGAAATTATATATTTATTTATAAAAATATATTTATACTTTTATTAGCAAATATTTTTAATATATATATTTTTTTTAATATTTTTAAAATATTTTCTATTATATTTGATTGTAAAAAATTGTATATAAAAATGTATAAATCTTGGAATATAAATTTATGTTTCTTTAGCTAATGCATGAATCTTGAGTTTTCTATGCAAAATTTAATAAGTCGCATTAAAAGTTGATGACATAAGAAAAAGAAAAACAAAGCAAACTATAATAAATAATATTAAAATAATAAATAAAAAAAAAGAAAATTGCCTAACAATTTAATATAATTCATATAATTGAATAACAAGCATATAGATATAAGAATCAGATGGATTAACGAGACATAAACGTAGCATATAAAATGATATAATAATAATTTATGGGTGTGTTTGACAGTAGGGAAGAGTGTTATATATATATAATATTATATGTATGCATATAGCTGAGCTCGTGGCAAGGTCTGTGTCTCTGTGACAATGTAGTTGAAGCTTTTAAAGAGTTTACTTATTGTGCTGAGACAACACTTTAGTTCCATTACAATCAATTATGGCTTAATTGAAGCCAGTTATTAAGAAGAAGAAAAAAAGAGAAGCGACTGGCAGCAAAATAAAATAAATATTGACTTTACTCTTTGCCGCAACAACAAATATTTGAAAAAGGCAAAAAAAAAGGTAAATTGGAAAACAGCAAAAAAAAAAAATAACAAGAAAATTAATGGGAAATAAACAAATTAAAGTTGACTTAAAAACAGAAAACTTAAAAAAAAGTTAAAGGAAAAAAATATAAAAATAAATATAAATATAAATAAAAGAGAAAAAGGAAAAATACTTAAAACTCGTTGCGCACCTTGAGTAACGTTCGGGGCAACAAAATTATGATTGTTGTTATTGTTGTTGTTGCTGTATTTGTTGTTATTATTATAGTGATTATTGATGTGGCGATTGTTGTTGTTGTTGTTGAAAAAATTATCATAGTCATTGTTGTTGTTGTTGTTGACATTGGCAACATATTGTTGTTGCTGCTGCTGTTGTTGTTGTTGCATGCGCTGCTGCATTAAATATTGTTGATTGCAGGTCAGCCCAACGCCTGTTGTTGTTATTGTTTTATTGGGTGCAGCTGGCAGTGTGACGCCCTGCTCGCGCAATTGCTGTTGCAGGCGACGTCGCTGCATTAACTGCTGCTGCAGCAAATGCAATTGTTGCTGTTGCATGCGTTGATAGTAACGTATTTGCTGCAATTGTTGTGGTGTTAGACCCATGTTGCTCTGGTGTCGATGTTGTTGTTGCTGTTGTAGTTGCTGCTGTTGCTGCGGTGCATAGTAGTTTTCCTTAGAGGAAGTGCTGCTATCACAACCGCTGCTTGTGCTGCTGTTGTTACTATTGCTGACATTAGCAACATGTTGCCAACATGTTGCTACTGCTGCTGTTGTTGTGTTACCATTGGCATCCATGTTGTTGCCATTGCTGTTGTTGCTGTTGCAACTGTTTGTGTCGCGCGGGCATTCAATGCCAGCGCTGGCACAGGCCGTGCAGCGTTGACGCCGTTGCACTTTGGAAATGTCTACGAATCTCATGATGTATGCAAGTAAAAGCAACAACATTGAGTTGCAAGTGCCTTGCAAATGCTAAACAATGTTGCTGCAACAAATGTTGATGTTGCTTACGTGCACTGGCGCACTCTTCAATATTTATTTTTGGTCTTTAGACCAACGCGATTTCACTTCGAGAAGTTTTCAAAGATTCAACACTCAAAATTGTTTTTTTTTTTGTTTCGATTATTTTGTGTGCTACTTCATTCACTTGTTGTTGTTGTTGTTGTTGCCAAGTTATTTTTGGCTAAATAGTTTTTTTTGTATTTGTTTTTCTTTTAAGGGCTTAAAACTTCTCTAGATGATTATATATATGTATATATATATATATATATTGATCGGTTATACATTTTGTTTTGTTTTTGTCCAAATTTTATTTTTTTTTTTTCTTTTTTGGTTGCCGATCGATTTTTCAGATTTTTTTCTTTTTTGTTTTCCTTTTACGATAGTTTCTTCTTTCTTATGCACTTTTCATTTTCATTTTTATTTTTATTTTCATGTTTTGTTTTTGATTTTGATTTCTACGTAAAAATGTTCTATTTTTAAATATTGTTTTGCTTTATGCGTAAGTTTCTCTGTAAGACACACGATGAGCCACTATTATATATGATGTTTCTCTCTCTCTCTCTCACTCTCACTCACTCTTACTCTTTCTATATGTGCATGTGTTTGTGTACAGTTGAAAAGTTTTTGGTAAAAGATATATTTATATTTTCTGTATGTGTTCCAGTGATAGAACATATAAAACTAATTTATGAGTTTTCTACAGTTCAAATCCTTGGAATGAAAATGTTTTCATAAGCTAAACACACGAAGTTTTCTGCTTGGCTTTTTGTTTAAATTGTTTGAACAACAGCAGAAAAAAAAGGGAGCATGAAATTTTTCTATTGAATATTGCCGACAAATACACAAAAAAAATAAAGTTGAAAATAGAAAACAAATATTCGAGCTTAGCCCACGGAGTTCTATTTGCTGCACCTGCAACTGCAATGCTTCTTCAATATAATATATCTTGCCTTGCTATATGGAAAAATCCTATGAACTTTATGCCAAATGCCAACACGGAAAATTTATTGTAAGCTTCAGTAGAACATGCAAGTGTCTGTATTATGCATAAATTAAATGCTATAAAAAGTCTCATGTCGGAAATAATATAATTTACTGTTGCAACTAGCGAAACCTTGGAAACTCATATAACACACAGACAACAACAAAAAACAGACATCAGCAATTTTTCTATATAGACAAAAGCTAAATTTAAACGTAAATACTTAGTTTAGTTCATTATAAAAGTGACAGGCAAAAAAAAAAAAATAGAAAAAAAAAACAGAAAAGAAAATTAAATAAATATTTGCTCTGCTCCCTTTGATAAATTGTCAAAATATTTTGGGTTGCAATTGAAATAGATATAGAATGTTAGCATAGACAGCAAAAGAAACAACAATTTTATGTGTGAATAACTATGTGAATACATAAATGAATATGTGAATCAATGTCAACATAATGTGCCAAAGAACTCTGCCTGCTGCCAGGTGTTTAGACATTTTTGATGAGTGACATCAGCCAAAAAAAAACAAGCGACAAACTATATAAAGCCATTAGACAGTTTGTGCTAAATGCATATATATATATATATATATATATATATAATATTATCATATATATATAACATATATATCATATATATATTTATGTTCTTATATATAATATATATATATATAAATATTATTTATCTAATGTTTATATAGTTTGTCGCTTGTTTTTTTTTTGGCTGATGTCACTCATCAAAAATGTCTAAACACCTGGCAGCAGGCAGAGTTCTTTGGCACATTATGTTGACATTGATTCACATATTCATCTATGTATTCACATAGTTATTCACACACAAAATTGTTGTTTCTTTTGCTGTCTATGCTAACATTCTATATCTATTTCAATTGCAAGCCAAAATATTTTGACAATTTATCAAAGGGAGCAGAGCAAATATTTATTTAATTTTCTTTTCTGTTTTTTTTTTCTATTTTTTTTTTTTTGCCTGTCACTTTTATAATGAACTAAACTAAGTATTTACGTTTAAATTTAGCTTTTGTCTATATAGAAAAATTGCTGATGTCTGTTTTTTGTTGTTGTCTGTGTGTTATATGAGTTTCCAAGGTTTCAGAAGTTGCAACAGTAAATTATATTATTTCCGACATGAGACTTTTTATAGCATTTAATTTATGCATAATACAGACACTTGCATGTTCTCCCTGAAGCTTACACTAAATTTTCCCTTTTGGCATTTGGCATAAAGTTCATAAGATTTTTCCATATAGCAAGACAAGATATATTATATTGAAGAAGCATTGCAGTTGCAGGTGCAGCAAATAGAACTCCGTGGGCTAAGCTCGAATATTTGTTTTCTATTTTCAACTTTATTTTTTTTTGTGTATTTGTCGGCAATATTCAATAGAAAAATTTCATGCTCCCTTTTTTTTCTGCTGTTGTTCAAACAATTTAAACAAAAAGCCAAGCAGAAAACTTCATGTGTTTAGCTTATGAAAACATTTTCATTCCAAGGATTTGAACTGTAGAAAACTCATAAATTAGTTTTATATGTTCTATCACTGGAACACATACAGAAAATATAAATATATCTTTTACCAAAAACTTTTCAACTGTACACAAACACATGCACACATAGAAAGAGTAAGAGTGAGTGAGAGAGAGAGAGAGAAACATCATATATAATAGTGGCCCATCGTGTGTCTTACAGAGAAACTTACGCATAAAGCAAAACAATATTTAAAAATAGAACATTTTTACGTAGAAATCAAAATCAAAAACAAAACATGAAAATAAAAATAAAAATGAAAAGTGCATAAGAAAGAAGAAACTATCGTAAAAGGAAAACAAAAAAGAAAAAAATCTGAAAAATCGATCGGCAACCAAAAAAGAAAAAATAAATAAAATTTGGACAAAAACAAAACAAAATGTATAACCGATCAATATATATATATATACATATATAATCATCTAGAGAAGTTTTAAGCCCTTAAAAGAAAAACAAATACAAAAAAAAACTATTTAGCCAAAAATAACTTGGCAACAACAACAACAAGTGAATGAAGTAGCACACAAAATAATCGAAACAAAAAAAAAAACAATTTTGAGTGTTGAATCTTTGAAAACTTCTCGAAGTGAAATCGCGTTGGTCTAAAGACCAAAAATAAATATTGAAGAGTGCGCCAGTGCGCAAGCAACATCAACATTTGTTGCAGCAACATTGTTTAGCATTTGCAAGGCACTTGCAACTCAATGTTGTTGCTTTTACTTGCATACATCATGAGATTCGTAGACATTTCCAAAGTGCAACGGCGTCAACGCTGCACGGCCTGTGCCAGCGCTGGCATTGAATGCCCGCGCGACACAAACAGTTGCAACAGCAACAACAGCAATGGCAACAACATGGATGCCAATGGTAACACAACAACAGCAGCAGTAGCAACATGTTGGCAACATGTTGCTAATGTCAGCAATAGTAACAACAGCAGCACAAGCAGCGGTTGTGATAGCAGCACTTCCTCTAAGGAAAACTACTATGCACCGCAGCAACAGCATCAACTACAACAGCAACAACAACATCGACACCAGAGCAACATGGGTCTAACACCACAACAATTGCAGCAAATACGTTACTATCAACGCATGCAACAGCAACAATTGCAATTACTGCAGCAGCAGTTAATGCAGCGACGACGCCTGCAACAGCAATTGCGCGAGCAGGGCGTCACACTGCCAGCTGCACCCAATAAAACAATAACAACAACAGGCGTTGGGCTGACCTGCAATCAACAATATTTAATGCAGCAGCGCATGCAACAACAACAACAGCAGCAGCAACAACAATATGTTGCCAATGTCAACAACAACAACAACAATGACTATGATAATTTTTTCAACAACAACAACAACAATCGCCACATCAATAATCACTATAATAATAACAACAAATACAGCAACAACAACAATAACAACAATCATAATTTTGTTGCCCCGAACGTTACTCAAGGTGCGCAACGAGTTTTAAGTATTTTTCCTTTTTCTCTTTTATTTATATTTATTTTTATATTTTTTTCCTTTAACTTTTTTTTAAGTTTTCTGTTTTTAAGTCAACTTTAATTTGTTTATTTCCCATTAATTTTCTTGTTATTTTTTTTTGCTGTTTTCCAATTTACCTTTTTTTTTTGCCTTTTTCAAATATTTGTTGTTGCGGCAAAGAGTAAAGTCAATATTTATTTTATTTTGCTGCCAGTCGCTTCTCTTTTTTTCTTCTTCTTAATAACTGGCTTCAATTAAGCCATAATTGATTGTAATGGAACTAAAGTGTTGCCTCAGCACAATAAGTAAACTCTTTAAAAGCTTCAACTACATTGTCACAGAGACACAGACCTTGCCACGAGCTCAGCTATATGCATACATATAATATTATATATATAACACTCTTCCCTACTGTCAAACACACCCATAAATTATTATTATAGAATTTTATATGCTACGTTTATGTCTCGTTAATCCAGCTGATTCTTATATCTATATGCTTGTTATTCAATTATATAAATTATATAAAATTTGTTAAGCAATTTTCTTTTTTTTTATTTATTATTTTAATATTATTTATTATAGTTTGCTTTGTTTTTCTTTTTCTTATGTCATCAACTTTTAATGCGACTTATTAAATTTTGCATAAAAAACTCAAGATTTATGCATTAGCTAAAGAAACATAAATTTATATTCCAAGTTTTATACATTTTTATATACAATTTTTTACAATCAAATATAATAGAAAATATTTTAAAAATATTAAAAAAAATATATATATTAAAAATATTTGCTAATAAAAGTATAAATATATTTTTATAAATAAATATACAATTTCTTTATAAAAAAAATATTCCTAAAAAAATTTATAAAAACTTAAAAAAAAATGCAGTTAAAAATTTACAAACTTTTTCAAAATTTCAAATTTTCTTTTTAAATATTTAAAATAGAAAATAGCTTTTAATAGAGTTTATAAAAAATATATAAACAAATTTAGTCAGTGCTAGAAATCTTTCTGTAAACAAATTGCATTCTAAAAAAAAAACTCCCTCACTCCAGCCTCCTTCTAATGCCTCTGACTAATGTATAATAACCTCAGCACTAGTAAAAAATAAACTCGCGCTTTCGCTTTCTGTGTGGTTTTTTTTTATTTATTTTTTTTTTTAGCATATTTGTTTACATTTGAAAGTTAATTATAAATCGTCAACTAGATACTACTGCTAGAGGAAAATGAATACATGTATGCAAATGAATATTCAAATGAATGCATTCATACAACATTTTTGTTGCTGTTGCATTCAATAAAGCAGCAATGCGCCAGTTTTCTAGCACAATTGAGTCTTGACACGTAATATTCGATGTTATTTTTTTTTTGTTCTTATTTTTTAACCTGATTAAACTTTAACCTTTAAGATAGTTGACGTTGCATGTGCTGCCATGTGCAAAAGTTGCAACCTGGCAGCAATGTCACTAAGCTCTACACGAAATTCTGTTGAAGTTTTTACGAGCTGCTAGAGCAGCCTGTGATGCAGCAGTAGCAGCAGCAGCGGCAGCACAAAAGCGAATTTTGTTGTCGATGCCATTGAGACTCCTTCGTTTGATTGCAACAAGCACTGCTGCTGCTCCACTTACGACTCCTTGGCTCAACTCCTCGAAAGGGGAGCATGGTGGGGGTAGGTTGGCGTTTGAGTCGTAAAAATCTCACGAATATAAAAATAATGACGCCTATAGCTTTATTTTTTTTTATACGTTATACGTTCGGGTCGATGGCGCTGTGTGGCAATGTGAAAGTCGAACGCGCCTGCCTGCAACAGCAGGTATATTTTGTTTAGTCGTCGCTGTCGTCGTTCTACTTTTTATAGTGCACTCGTCTAGCTATGAAATTCTGCTGTGCTCTGACATCATAAAAGTTAATTGAAACATGTCATGCTGCTCGTCCAGCCATTCATCTATTCACGCAGTCAGACAGACAGACAGACAAACATATAGAGAGAGAGAGAGAGCTAGAGCAGAGCGACTGATGAACATGTCACATTTATTGCTAGAAAACGTACGGCACGTTAATGCATATTAGTGGCAGCATTTCATCTAGCATTACTTTAATTGTGGCAAGTCAAATAAATGCAACTTATTAGCTAATTTGACTAATGCAGATGCAAAGATCATTTACGATCCTCATACACATATTTTTTTTTGTTTATAGATTTTTTAACGTTTACAAAGCTTTTGATTTAAGAAAAAAAAAGACATTTTTATGATATGCGCAAGTTGAAGATGCAGAGTTGCAGTTGCAGAGATTTTTATCTAGTGCTATAAATTTTTTGTTGTTGAAATGTTGAAAAGTTGAAAACCTAGCAATGATTTTTCATTGTGTTGCAACTGCTATAAAATTGAATTTATTGTTCTACAGTTTTATAGTTACAACACTAAAATATCTTTCACTAATATATCTTAGCGTTAGTTATACTAAACGATATTTTCTCCTCCTAAATTCTTTAACTATTTTTTTCTTAATCACAATTGTATTTTCGTTTTATTGCAGTATTAAAACTTCGACGTGGCATGACAGAATTCTCAACAAACAACGATAACAACAACATCAGCAACATCCGCAGCAACATAAACCGCCATAACGAACATCAAATTCCATCACAAAACAAACCGCTTAAACAACAACAACAACAATTAAACTCACCCGCAAATCATACAACAGCAACAACATATTATAACAGCAACAACATTAATAATAAAACTAACAATCACAATTTGCATCTTCATCTGCTTTCAAACTTAGCCCAACAGCAACAGCAGCCACAACAACAGCAACTGCAGCAACAGCAGCAGCAACAACAAAAACTATTACAACTTGTTGGCGGTGTGCAATACAACGGCAACACGGCTGCATACAACACAACAACATTGGCCAGCGCCAGCGGCCCTGGATCGGCAGCACAGTCTCCGCAACAATATCGCAAACCATTGAATAGTCCAAATAATTGTTCGCTATTTGCGACAACAGCAGCAGCAGCAGCGCCGTATGCAACGTGCAACGGCAAACGTTATCAACAGCAGCAACAGCAGCTGAATGATCGTTTGTTACAGCAGCAACATTTGCAATATTATCAACAGCAACAGCTACAGCAACAACAAAAACAACAACGCAATGAGAATATCGCTAATGATGATGAACTGAGCGAAGAGAGTCTCAAACAGAATGTTGCAATTGTATTAAGCAATTTAGATAGATATAATAGTGCGTTGCGTAGCATTATATTGAATGAGCAGGTTAGCAATAGTTTATTTCTTGGCGACGATAGCTATTTGCGTGACACTTGCGATAACAACAACTTTCTGCTGTTGAGCAATCAAATGATGGCGGCAACAACAGCAGCAGCAACAGCAACAACAGCTGTATCAGCAGCTAATGCGGTGGCAACACCCGAATCCGATTACAATAGTAATGCAACAACGCCTGGTGGTCGCAGTAATGATTCAATGCAACAGCTACAGCAGCAGCAACAACATGGGGTAGGTGGTTTGCTTTGTGGTGGTGGTGTTGGTAATGTTGGTGGTGGTATTAATGGTGGTGGCAATAATCTCAACTGTTCGTTGGCTTCATCACAAGATTTCACTCACGACAATTCTGATTATCAGTGGTTCCTGGACTACGGCTATCGGGATGGTTGCGGCGGTCTACAGCGTAGCGTACTTAGCTCTTTATCAGCCTCATATAATGCCATGGGTGATTTAGTATATTATGAGGATTTGGCTAAAAATTTAGATGCCAATCTTGCTGAGGCTGATATGGAAAGTTTTCGTACTGAGGATATACATTCGTTATTATCACAGTTGCCGGCATATTGCAAGAGCTTGGGCGGTGTCAATAGTCGTTTGCAACAATCGTTGCTCTATCAACAACAACAGCAGCAGCAACAACAACAACAACAACAACAGCATCAGCTACAGCAGCAGCTTCAACAGCAGAAACAACAACAGCAGCATCAACAGCAGCAGCAACAATTACAATTGCAGCATAGTAATATGCAGCAACAACATATGGCACACAATATGTCACAGACATCAACAACATCAACCAATGAACTTATCGATAATTCCTTCTGCAAATCCGAGCTACTCTTCTCGCCTGTCAAAGAGTCGCAATTGTCGGTCGATTCACTCGACATGGATGCATATCCCGATGAAGGCGACATTATACTCACATGCAACAAAGATAATTATACAATTGCCTTCGAGGGCAGCGTCCTATATTCCGATGATAGTTTCTATGGTAAACTGAAATTTGTACATATATTTTTTATAATTATTATTTTTGTTATTAATTCATATATTTTTCTTTGAATTAATGTAGCTGAACCCTGTGACATAACTGTAAGGAATAAACAGAACTGCATTAATTTACATAGCAATCTGGATGATATTGTAAAGCGTAACAAAGCCCTGGAGGTATCCATGTCACGTTCGGCGCAATCTTTTCAGTTTCTCTGCAAATCGCCACAGAAACAGACAAATGCTCAACTGCAGCGGTAAGTGTGAGCACAGTATTGAGAGCAAGAGAGAGAGAGAGAGAGTCTGTGAGTTATAAACACACACACTCTCTCGCACACACATATACACACATATATATATATAAATATATTTGTAATTTTACAGTTTTGCTTTTTGACTACTCAGTCGGCTTCATATATGCGGATGTCTGCTGTTTCCTCTTTCATTGTCTTCTTTTCTCTCCTCCTCTTCCTCTGCCCCACTTTTCGCTGCTCTATGCAGCTGTGAGGTCATTTTAATTTAGTTCAATTAGCTTTCATTTAACTATCCATATGAGCAAGTGGCATGAGGCAGAGTGAGCAGCCCTTTAACTGCGACTGCTGCCCCATTCACAAATATTTTCTACATAAAAAACGCATTAAAATTTTTTTTTTTTTGTTATTTTTGCATGGCAGTAAATATTAAATGCTAGAAATAAAATTTATATAAAAATATACAAAAATTCTAAATGACAGCTGCAATTTTGCTGCTGTATATAAAATTCTTTAGCAAAAATGTTGCAAAAATTTAATTTAATTTTTGGCAAAATTTTGGTCAATTTTTCATAACTAAAAATTTCAATTTCAAACATAAATAAATCATAATTTGTTTAAAATTTTCGAAATAAAATTAATTTAAATTCTTTGAAAATATTTAAAAAATTTTCAATCTTTACTTTGTGCTACATTTTAAATGTAAAACAAAATTTAAAAATTTGTTGAAAATATTTATATATTTATTTACTTAAAAAAAAAAAATCTTACAAATTAAAGTCAAATTTATTAAATATTATAAAAATTATAAAAAAAAAAATTATAGAAAATTGTGAAAAATCTTATAGCTCAAAATTTCATTAAATAAAATAATTAAGAATTATTTCAAATGTTAAAACATCTTAAAATTAATTATTTTTTTCTGCCTACATTTTGCATATTGTAGAAGTAACAAAATTTTGTTTGAATTTCCATTGACAATAAATGCAGCGCAGCTGGCGCCACAGTTGTTACCTGGATTAGCCTGCTTTTCACGGGATTAGCTCGTTATGTTCTTTAATTTATTGCGGGTTTAACCCTAATCTCATTATGTAACTCCTTCGCTAAGCTCGCTAAGCAAGTCAAAAAGCAAAAACTCACCCTAAATTATTTATTCAAAATTTCCAACAACAACAATTGATAATACAACAACAACCAAAAAAAAAAAAAAACCACACGATGTGTCTAAAGACGCTCGCTATTCTTGATCTCGCCCGCACGCAGGTATCCTTCGGGTAATAATAACAATGACGGCATCACGGAAACTATCACATTAACACGCCATATGCCACAGTGTAACGTACGCAAGAGCACAAGTCTACCAAATTTGCAGCGTGTCATTGAGTTGAGTGCAAATTTGCAGGCAGCAGCACAAGCAGCAGCAGCAGTTGTAGATGAGCAACAAGACGACGACGAAGAAGAAGACGAATTGTCCAAGCAACAACATCATTCGGGTCCATTGAATGTTTCACAGGCGGTCAGTACATCAACAATGGAAACATGCACATCGAGATCTCGCAATCTGTTGCCAATGTGCCAGATGCCAATTTCCATAAGTGTATCCATATCAGAGAGATTACAACAAGAACAACAACAGCAGCAACAATCAGATGAGCAGCACATGGAGACAACAAATACGCCGACACCGACACCACAACTGCAACAGCAGCAACATCAGCAGCAGCATCATCATCACCATCATCATCACCATTCGCATCGTCATAAGCATCGCTGCAGTTGCGCCTTGTCGTCGACACAAGCAAGTCAAAACTTTTGCTCGGCCGCCGCTGCATCATCACAGACATCATCGCATCATCACATCTCTGGCTCTGCCTCATCAGGCAATTCAAATCCGGCCGCATTCAATCTAGTCAAGCTTTTCATTAAGCAAAAGAGCAACAGCAGCAGTGCCGGCAGTGGCAGTGGTAGTGAGGATGCTGGTGTTGCTGGCGGCGCTTGTGCTTTAACCAGCATGGATGTCTCATCGGGCTGTTGGCCATCAAGTGATGCTGCTGCATCAAGTTGCAGTAGCAGCTCATTGGAGAAACGTCTGCGTAAAAAGAGTATGAATGATTCTGGTAAAGGATCCGCTGTGAGTCGCCATGACGAAGAAGATGAAGAGCAGGAAGACAATGAGGAAGAGCAAGTGGCACACTATGAGGAAACAGAAACAACAACAACAGCAGTAACAACAACGGCAGCAGCAGCAACATCAACAACAACAAATACAACACCAAAACGTCAATTGCGCACACGTTGCAGCGATGCAGTATTCTATGACGATGGAGCTAGTTCCAGTTCCACAGGTTCATTAACAGCAACAAATTCACCAGCACATCGTCGTCGCAGCATGCCACTACGTAATCCACAACTCTTTCAACTGGCTGCCAATGCGCACACACAGACAAATGCCCAATGCAGTCAACATTCATCGGATGCCAGTAATTCGGAACAACTTATAACACAAATCTCCAAAACACCGGCACGTCCATTATCCTGTGCCTCCAGCTCCGAAATGATAACACGTTCAATGCAAACATCATGTGGTTCATTAAGCACCACACGTAGCAGTCTAAGTGATCGTTATCGCTGTGTACCACCATCATTTCTGTCCAAGCTGCACAATTTGGGTGAAGAACGTCAGGCGCCCATCTATGTTATATATCCAAATTATGCATTGCCCGATTTGGGTTTTGTAAAGACAAATAATTCTAGTTCTGATGTCATCTTTTCGCCCTTTAATTACAAGATGACGTTAGAGAATGATAATCATGGTAGCAGTTCAATGGCTTCATTGAAAAAACAACGTAGCAGCAGTCAAAGCATTAATGATAATGAATTATTTAAGACATTGGATTTCAAGCATATTGCTGATTGGCAATCATTGGCAACACTGCTGCCAGTCGAGTATCGAAAACGCTTGCAACACATTCCTGAGGTGCGTCAGATATCGGGACAATTGGATAAAGAATTATCGCAGCGTCCGTTGTTCTGTATGTCACCACCGATACGTCGCAATCGTTCAAATGTTTGCGATTGTGCCAAGGATCTGCAGCAAATGCAGACACAATTGGATGAAGGATCCAGTTCAGGTTCTAGTCAACCACCAAGTTCGGGATATCGTGGCTCATCGACACTGCTCACTGACTCGGAAGTCGATGCTGATCCATTGAAGCAAATGTATGTCTATCAATATGAACAGCAACGCATGGAAATGGGTCCTACGGATAGCAGTCCTGTGAGTACAAGACAAGTGACTGCACCACAGCCTATGCCACGTAGCATCTTGCGTAAAGCAAACTCAATACAAGCGCGTCCCAAACGTAACTCTATGATTGAAGCTAAGCAGACGCAACAGTTGAGTAAATTGGAGAAACGTCGAAGTTTACAGGAGCCGCCATATCATTATGCGCTTGGTTCAACTGATGAGCTGGCTGAGGTCTTTGAGGAGGAGGAACATGCAGAGCAACAGCCGCAAGCTAAACAACGTTTGTCACGCAAAGATCTGGATGCACGTGCTCGTGCTGAAAGTTTTCTGGCATCGTTGCCACGTTCTGAACTCAAGTATTATGCTGAAATAGCTGCCATTCTCGAGTCTTCCGGCGAACAGGTGCAATATGATGCAGCTGCACTTAAGAAAGAAGTTAGTCGTGTCCTTAGCCAACAGAAGAAGGTGTCGTTCAACGATGTTGCTGCTGCTGCTACTGCTGCTGCTGCTACTGCTACAACAGCAACGGATATAAATGTTAAACGCTTCACAACGCCACCAAATTCACCAAACATTTCCATAGCAGCACTGCAGCGTCGCAACGAGACATTGGATGTACAGGAGCAGCGTAAAATTGAGAGTAATCGCTTCAAACGTTTGCAAATCCAATGGGAATTGATGAGCAAAGATTCGAGTATGCTGAAGGAATTGGCCAATGAGCAGGCAACCAAGAGTGGTGGCTCAACGCCAACATCGACCACATCAGCTGGCTCC